>KV428061.1:0-133684 GCA_001632355.1 Sistotremastrum suecicum HHB10207 ss-3 | reverse complement strand
AGCCAGCATTGAGAATCGAACTCACGACCACAAAATTGTCGCGAGCGCCCAGCATGCCACGAGTAAGCACGCTGAGCTAGATAGTCGAGTTAGAAATGTAGATTTTTTGGTCTCATAGATCGTTTTTACCCATAGCACCCTCCTAGCTAATCGACTGGCTTACATCAGCTGCTGTACAGGACTCGCGCGTCCTCATCCACACCCGCCATACTCGCCGCCATTGACTTGTCTTCGTCGTCGCCCTCTGCTTTCATCCACATCCCATGCAACATCCCTCGTCATCACACTCCAATAACGCGCTCTCAACCCCTTCTCTGTCGCTACCGTCACGAGGAATCGCATCGCAAACGACGGGATCAAGACCGCATCCGTCAACACTCGCTGCCTAAAGTACAACAACGACTCACCTACGTGTGCTCTCCGACGTCTCTTCGTCTACCGCCAACAGCTCTTGTCTCTCAACACTGTACTTCGATATGCACCGCATCAAGATCCCACCTACGAGAGTCGTGTCAGGTCTAACAGCGTAAGCTCCCATCTTCATTCGATCGCGTGCTTTTTCTGACCCATATTCTTTTCTAGACGACATTCTTCAACGTTGAGAGAAGAGTGGTAGTGTTGGGGATAGGGCGATGCCGCAGTCACTCCCCCACGAAATCAAGATCGCGCGGATAAGAGCAAGACAATACCGTAAGTCATCTTCTCGATCGAATCGCATGCACTCACTGACCCCTATTCTTTTCAGATAACGTTCTTCAACTTTGACGTTCAACTTCGACGCGACGAGAGGTGGAGAATGGGTTGGAGATAGGGCATGGTCAGATGGATTCAGAATGTGAGGTGCGTCGTTCTCAATCGTCGATCTTGTATTCATTGCTAACTACTTTACATGCTTTTAACCACATTCGACTAGTGCCCGCCCCTCATTCCTCGATCGGGCTCTCGATCGTTTCGCCGCCGCCGCCTCTCTCTCGCATCCACCATCATCATCACATCCCTCCTATGCACGCATCCATCGACCTCGACATCGTGTCTCGCCGCAACTTGACACACTCAAATTTTCAGCTCCGGAATGTGACATGGAATGAAGGAAGATAAAGGTTGTTGTTCATTGAGAGGCATTCGTGACATATGACAGGTACGTACGTTCATCAGCTCGTCCCTGGTCTCATGCTAACTAATACTTCCTTGCTCTTTCTCCTCATTCTTCCCCCTCTCCACCTATCACCACGTTCCCTCTCCTCATCCATCGCTTCCATCATCTCTGCCGACCTCTTTCCCATCCCTCGCCGCTGCGTCCCCTCTGTCGCCCGCCAGACACACTGGATAACCCGACCCGCAGACACACGGGAGTCAGTACATAGTTTGCGTGATGTGTGATCAAGAGTAGTCGAGTCCTGTCTGGACTCGACTACGACAAGTGTGAATACTTGAGTCCTGTCTGGGCTCGAGTACGACAAGCTTAAGTGTGAACAAGTACTCGAGTCTGACAAGTCGACTCGAGTATGCAAAAATACTCGTGAATACAAGTACTCGAGTGCTATGAAGGCACTCGAGTATGAATGCCTACAAATACTCGTGTGATCTCGAGTACTCGCGAATATACACGCGAGTACTCGAGTGTTTTTGAGAAAAAAACTCAAAAAAATTTCGGATGCGAGACCTTCGGCCTCGCATCACGAGTACTCACCGACGAGTACTCGAGTATGGCGAGTCCATATTCGTTGGATGCCTTATGCTGGACCGCAACTGCAGTTGCAGTTGCCAGTCATGGAGATTTTGGAATTTGGCAACCGGTCGCAGTTGCAACTTGCCAGTCACGAGGAATTTTGGAAAAAGTCCAGTCGTGACTGGACTTTGGAACTCTACATCCAACGTTCATGATATATCCTCGCGCCGAGCGGACGAGAGTCAGTGATGGCGACGCGTGCCGAGGCAGGCAGCGATTGAGGGTTCCGCTCGTGAGAATGAGACACTATATTAGGTTACAATAGTGGGTTGATCAAGGTAGTCAAAAAACAGCCTGTTAGTGTTAAGGCCTCCAACGAATATATACTTGCCTTACCTGCCTGTTTTTTTCAGCCAAAATCCCATACTTGTACTTGGCAAGTACAGGTACTTACTTGCCTATACTTGCCTAAATAACCCCTATTTACTAGTAAAAATAGCAGGCACTGGCAGGTACCTGCCTAAATGTCCAGCCGATAATCTCATACCTGCCTACAGTGTATTAGGCAGGTACCCTTGGCAAGTATACTTGCGGATATCCTTAAATGGGCTATATTCGTTGGAAGCCTTAGTTAGTGTTGCGTTGATGCATAGATCACTTCTCATCGTGATTTGGGCCGTCTAGCGTCTAGCGGGCTCTAATATATAAAGTCCAAAAAACTTTTTAAGCCCTCGGCTTGACCCTACCTACCTCTACCCGGTATCCGGAGTTAACGGACCGATACCCCCTTGGGGACCCACGGGTACCTGAGTACGAGTCCAGCATTTTGGCCCAAAATCAGAGGCAGATACAAGTACACAGCCTGGGGAAAAAAAAAAAAAAAACATGCAGGTACCTGTGCACAGGTACTACTCCAGAGCGCTCAGGAGTCAAAATAGGAGGTCTAATTTTTTCTGAAGCCTACCTGAGTCCACAAGTATAGTATACTTGTTGCTATCCATAGTTTCACTGTATACCAATATATATTCCCCCAGAAATCATATTCTGAATTATGCAATCCACAATACATTATTTTTCAAGACAAGTTCATATATTGTACTACTGTCTCTACAACCTACTAAGCATTTCCTGATCATTTTTATCAGTGAACTGCTGCTGTATTTACTTTCAAGTTGGACTGTAGTTACCAGCAACTTGGTTTGTAAAACTTTGGATACACCAGATTATTTACTATTTGAGTGTCTGTGTCCTGGATTGCATCAGTCTACTTCTTTGAGCAATACTTGTTATACTTGTTAGAGACCTTATTAGTGCCAATATATACAAAAAATCATCATGCTTGGCATGGAATTGGCAACAAAAGAGTGCAGTCAACCATCCATTAATGAGAATCCTCCAAAATCTAGGAAAGCTTCTTCAATGGAAAGCTTCCTCACCACCAATGCCTCAACAATGAATCTTGGCTCCAAAGGATCATCTATCTTGACTACCTCTCCATCAGCTTCTATAACAGCTGCCTCAGCTGATTGTTCTGAGAGAAGGTGACATCTGGGACTGGTGATGATGCAGCCAGATGTAGAATCTGGTGCCTGAGATGTGGTGGAGAGTGAGGAGGATAAAGAGGAAGAGGCAGCAACGAGAGAGGGTAAGGGAGGTATTTCGGATATAGCTGAGATGGGAGCAGCAAGAGTTGATATTGCAGGAATCACACCGGATAAGGAAGCTGCTTCATCTTCCGCTACGAGTTGATCTGCCGAGAGCGAAGGCAGGAACTCGGTACTGGTAGATTTATCCAGAGCTCGTCTGGCATCCCTCCGCAGTCTCCTCTCTCTTGCTTTGCGACCTTTCCCATCAGAATACAAATTATGCATTCGTTCTTTCTCTTTCTTGTCTTTCTTGTCCTTATTTGGGGGTGTCCCCTTTTTCGTGTATCGACGGTCGGGAAAGGGTGACTGAACAAGGGATGGACGGAGAGGACGAGAAGGTAGAGGTTTATAGACCGATGATATTTCGAGATCGAAAAGCAGGTCTTGGAGGTCGTCGAGATCTGCTGAATTAGAGCGCGCCACAGCTTTTGCGGCGATCGGTGGTGATGAAGGAGTGGGATGCAAAAGGTTGGAGTCGACCTCTATCGAAGAGCGAGGATGAATGAATGGAGAAGACTGTGCCGCAGGCCGGCCTGGATGAGAACGCATATATGGGGAAGAGAATGAGGACGAGTCGACGAAGAGATGATCTTCATCGTCCGCATCTGTCGTTGTCGTATCTGCTTCCGTGGTGGTCGTGACAACTTCCGTCTCGTCATCTTCATACTCATCATCGACTCTCCGACCTCGCCTCCGCCGTTTAAACGCCAGAGCCATATCCTTCACTCCACCAGCTCTTCGCGCAACTTCAACCAGTCGCTTTGGCACCTCGATTTCCTTTACGACGATAACACTGGCAGCTATCTCCCCCGCCATCATCTCCAGGGTCTCAAGGCTTCGATCCAGGTCTTCTCTTGTCAGTCCGATGAGCTGGCCAGAGTCCGCTACGCCGAGTTCGTAGTAGGCCTGGCCACCGCCTTCTAGTAGACGCCACTTGAGTTGAGTGACGAGACGAAGGAAACGCTCGGGCGATGGATCTGTAAGTTTCAGTTTATATTCGATATTGCCCTGAATGATCGAATGAGTCAATTTTGCGGGGTATAGAGAGAGTATATGCGCACATCTTGAAGTTCCGGCACAAGCTTTGGGATGTTGTCGAGAGGAGACGGGCTCCGTAATGGAGAAGCCGACGGAGGTGAGATGAGAGGGTCCCAAGGGCTAGCAACCCTTGGGGATTCAGAGTCGCCCTCTCCAAACATTATCTGGGTCGTTTACGAAGCTGAGTGATGTGTTGAGGCTCTTCTGGGTTTTCGGATGGATGGTTGTAGAAAGCGAAAATGATAATTAGGAATAAAGCAAAGCCAGATTGAAGGCGACGACGAGGAGTACGAGCATTCTATATTCGAGGGATCATCGTGGTTTCTGGGAAAGCAGTTCGGAGGTGACTCGGCGTCGGTGCTGGATACTTCCCCGTGTTTTTACATTATCTGGCTATACCTGCGCTGCTCACTCCATTCTCGAATAATGTACAGCGCACGAAATATCTCTCGAATATCTAGACGATATCTGTCCCAGACGACACATCATCCACCGCACGAAGCACCTCATGCAACCCATCTCCATGCACCCCAGCACACACCACGAAGGAGAAACCTCCGACGAACGACCGGTCTACTAGGTTCGACGCTCAACTCTCAGCTCTACTCGCAGTAGGATAACACTGCTCTTGTAGTCTCTGGTACTCTTCTCGGTGCAACGACGTTCACATTGGGGGCGCTTTACCCGCCAGATCCTCTTCTGTTCATCTCACCTCGATCAGCGGCTGGACCTCCAGACCCGTCCTCTCAGCTGGCCATAACGCTCACGAACTCTCTCGAATCATCGTTGCACTCACTCCCCTATCTTCAAAAACTTCGTAATAGAGCAGATGCCGATGAATGGTACGAAACTAGACCGTTCGTGAATTATCCGGAGGAGAGGAAGGTGAACAGTTTGACTCAGGGAGCATTGAGAGGAGCGGGGAAACTGGCATTGTATCCGCTTGTAAGGGCAAGGAAAGACGAGAAGGAGGCTATCGTCATTGTTCATGTCGGTCGAGGTGTTTGCGGGCATGAAGGAATCGTGCATGGAGGTCTTTTGGCAACGATCCTCGATGAGAGTTTGGCCAGAGTGGTACGTGGTTCTCTTTGTTGCTCTATCTCTCCTTAATGATCTCCTCTTCACCGTGATCAGGCATTCCAACATCTTCCTAATAATTTGGGAGTTACTGCGAATTTAAACATCAACTACAAGGCTGCGACGAAAGCCGATCAGGTATGCTCAATCTTTTCCTCATCATATTCCGCGTGGTTGATCACTTGATTTCAAAAGTTCATCGTTATTCACACGAAGCTGGAATCAGCCAAAGGTCGGAAGGCAGTGGTGTCCGGCGAAATCACTGACCTGGATGGTAAACTTTTGGTGGATGCCTCGTATGTGCTCTACATGCGTTGCCTCTTATATCGCTCCTTGACCACTTCGTTCCGTACAGCGCTGTCTTCGTTGAGCCCAAGTACGCCAAATACCTCAATACGAATGCAATCAAGGAAGCTCTGGGGGAACCGACACATGCACCCATCCTGCCTGGTTCGGGAGCACCTATTCCCATACCTCCTTCCGCGACTCCTGCTCAATCGTCATAGTATATAGACTACTTTATCGCTATTTAGTTCGGCCGACAATGCTGTAGAGGCCATATCTTGAGGTTTATTCTCGAAACGAACTCAAGAATGCGATTAGAGTACATCACACATGTGCAGCAAACCAGGTTACTCGCGTTGTACTCGGATGCAGGGGACAGAAGAAGAAAGAAGGGGGAAGCCTTCGAGGGGATGTCCTTTGCCGCAAGTCCACGAAAGCATGATATGAATCATGAGTATAGGAAGCTGCGCTCGAGCCACTGGTATCCCAGTGCAACATGCTACGTCCTCGAGGACGACGAGGACGTGACTAGGGAGGCTGAGTAAGAAGTGCCTCGGCACTCTCTTATTCTTCTGAGGAGGACCCGATGTATGCTGGCCTGGCCCGTCTGGATCAGTTGTTTCTGATACAAGCTCAGAATCGGCGTCTGATATGGTCGGGGGCAAGGACATAAAGACATACCTGGCCTTATCTGATTCTCCTCCTTTCAATCGTGAGATCCGACTTTCGTGCCCAGGTGACGGCGATTTCAAGCCATGTCGTTCCTTTGAATTTGGTTGTCCGAGCGAGACGATCACCGTCGCATGGATAGCGCTGTGTCATCATCTTCGACTTGGTGTTCGGCCAGGCATATTGAGATTTCATACCACTCGTCCCTATATCGACTTCTCGTTACTGTGTCCCCATCAATTTCGATTTTTCGCAGACTTCGCAGACTTCGATATTCCATCCGCTTTATCAAGGGTCCGATCAGCATGAAAGTGCGGATTGTTGGGCATCCTGGTAGTGTCGTGAAGCCTGGAAAACAGAAAATTTAGATCTTCGGTCGTCTCATTGCGGCGTCCGATTCGAGGAGGACAGAGTGAGATGGAGTTTCCGTAAGAGATGTAAAGGATCGTGTGGTATGATGCAGTGTCACAGGGATGGATATATCGATGTCAAAGGATTCGAGATCGGGGAGACTAGTTCAGATCGTGCTGCAGCATTTCGTAATTTCGAGATCAGCGATAGTCGAGTATAGACGGTCGGCTTTAATCGCAGGCAACCACAAAAAATCAGCAGCCGCACGTCTCTGATTCTTGAAAAAGGACCCGAATGCTATATATATGCACGATTGCATCCAGCGCACCGACCAGGCAAACAAAGTCTTTGATACGCGAGCCCCCACAGTCGCAAGACCTCAAACGACGAAGCTGACGCAGTCGACAAGTTCGCTCCTTTTTCATAAGCATAGAACCAGATTGGAAGATATATCTGAACTGTGCTTGATTTCCGAGCCACGTCGATGAAGCGTCGATGAGCCATGCTAAACAACTGTGGATTTCTCGACCTTTCAGCCACGATAGTAACGAAGAGCCCAGGGGGTAAGTCACGCTTGCATGACGGCGACTTGGCTCTAGCATTGGAATGAGAATATTAATGGTCATGAATGCGAAAGCAGCGTGCTAAGTACGCGAATGCTCATACTAGACGCCGGTCGGATATTCAATTTTCCACGGCTCCCAATTTCGCCCATGATTTCAGCGGAAGGACCGTCGATCCCGTTCCGTGTCTTTCTCTTCCACTTTCTTTGGATATACACGTTAAAAGTTCATCAGTGGTCGATGATCAAGACGGTAACGCGCAAGGATGTGTCTGATCATCGCACGGCCAGGTACATCCGATCTTGCCTTACAAACAGTTTAGTTCGACGATCTAACCTTGGTCGAATGCGTAGTTCATGTTGGATCATCATCCAAAATCGTGTCTACGACGTGACATCTTTCGTACCGGTAAACCTTGTTTTTCAACACCTTAGATTCAACGGAAAGTTGTTCTGATCCGTATTGCACGATTTCAGCATCACCCAGGCGGTCGCAAACTCATATTGAATTACGCTGGCAGAGACGCCACAAAGGCATTCGAAGAAGTACACAGTAGCCTCGTCTTGCAAGAAACTCTACAAGCCGATGCTCTTGTTGGCGAATTGGCCGTCGAGGAAATATCTCGCGCAGGAACGGCTGAACAGTCGATCGAAGATCTTCGAATAGAGACTGAAGGCAGGCGCAAGCCTCCGCTGAACCAGATGCTTAATCTGAGGGATATTGAAGTATGTCGGAGATCATCCAACTACCTCACTAACAATGACTATCTTGCGTCGTGCGTCACAGAGGGTTGCTGAAAACGTGGTCTCCCGCAAAACCTTCGCATTTTGGTCGGGAGGCTCAGAAGATGAAATCAGTGAGGTCTTCCACCTTCTGACTGTTTCATTAGTTTGAACCGAAAAAGCACTACAGCAAAACTCCAAAGCGTTCTCAAGATTTTTCTTTGTTCCGCGAGTTCTGCGTCGGATACAGCATTGCGACCCGTCCACGATAATTCTAGGATATCATTCATCTCTTCCTGTATATGCCTCCGCCACTAGTTTAGGCAAGCTCGCTCATCCTAAAGGTGTGGTAAAATCCCCGCTTTCTCGTCATTATGATCATAATGAATTCGCTAGCGGAGACGAATATAACAAGAGCGTGCGGAAGGCTGGGAATAATTCAAATGGTAGGCCGAACCGATAAACCCTTATTTCCATATTGATCACTGTGTTGCTTTGAAGTCGTCAACCCACGCATCTAGCTCTCCCTCCGAACTGATATCTTCCCGGATCGATTCGTCACAACCATTATGGTTTCAACTGTACAAGAAGGCTGACAATCAGGTCGCAGCGACTCTCATTCGACACGCAGAAAATCTGGGGGTCAAAGCCCTCTGTTTGACGGTCGACGCGGCGAGTCATGGAAACCGAGAGCGCGATCTCAGAGCTCAGTTCATCAGCGAAGATGATGAAGTACGAAAGGAAGTCGAGGAAATGGAAGAGAGCTCCGCGAAGGAGGACATGATCGATGATGAAGATGTAAATCATGATGGAACGTCGGGCGCGCTCTTGAAAGGTGACGATGCTGATATGACATGGGAAGAGGTGACTGCGCTGCTTTTTACAACAATGGAACATCTACTCAACTAAGTGTTCCTTCGTTTTTCAGACCATCCCGTGGTTAAGAAGCGTTACAAAAATGCCGATTATCTTGAAAGGTAAGATCTCAGTGTCGCCTCGTTCTCTCGGTCATGGACTGTCCAGGGATACAATGTGTCGAGGTACCAAGCCACTTCCATTGTCCTACAAAGATACTCAATAGGTGAACCAAGGACGCGGTCCTAGCGGCAGAATCTGGAGTTGACGGCATAATCATCTCCAATCACGGAGGTCTGTCTTCTGGACGTCAATGCTTCGTAAGCTAATTTTTATTGCGAAGGTCGACAGATGGAATAGTACGTGTATGCCCCATCTTGCGAGAGATTGATTGCTCAATTATCCTAGTTCCTTGCCGTCCATTGAGGTTTTGAACCTACTTCGAAAACAGCGACCGGATGTATTTCAACGACTCGAAGGTCTGCTTGCTTTTCTTGAAATCCAATTCCTAACTTACATCATCCAGTATACGTTGACGGAGGGTTCCGTCGGGGAACAGGTGCGTGATATGGAATCCCAGGATCAACTCCTCTCGAAGATGTAATGCAGATGTCCTCAAAGCACTATGTCTGGGTGCGAGAGCAGTGGGCCTCGGACGACCCTTCCTGTATGCCAATGCCGTTAGTGAAAATTTTGAGATGAAGGGTGAAATCTTACATCAGTTCGCCAGGCTTACGGAGAAAATGGGATTGTCAAAACTATCAGGATCCTTGAACGCGAATTGATCACCGATATGAGGTTGCTCGGTGCGTCGTGCATCAGCGATCTTCGTCCTGAGATGGTGAATTCGGCGCTCATCTACTCAACTATGCCCACTCATTGTCCCCATCAGGTTGAACGAGTCGATGTTCTGGCTCAGCTCTAGAAACGTCGGAAGCATTCTAGTTACTGGGTCTTTGAGTACGGAACAAGTCGAGGTCTCTTGTGTGTTTGTCTTCCACTTTTCCCAGGGGCTTGAACGGCAAAAGACACGCCAGTGAGGAAACGAAACAGTGCTTTACACATTTCTGTGCTTCCTAGCTCGATAAAACTAGCTCAGCCGGTCTTCAGTCATTCGGACCGTGTCTTGTATACGAGGGCGAAGCACGCTGTTGATTTAATCAGATGTGTCGCTTGGTATTTGATGATCTTCTTGCGCTCGTCATCCAGGAGCTTCCTCCTCTTAACTTGTTGCGAGGCAACGAAACGATTGAATGGCGCAGGGATGGCAAGAGTTCTCTAAAGCGCTGCTGCATCTCAAAAAAAAATCCCATTGATAACACAAGCTGAGAATCCAATGTTGATAACAGAGTAGCCCTTACGAACAGCGATTGAAGACAAGATTGAAGTTCGTTGATAGACAAAGCTTGAGACGATAAATATCTTGAATTGATAGGTGGGAAGCTCTTGGCTTGGACTCAGTATGTCTAAAATTCCAGCGAGTTGACAGTACCGCGGTGGTATAGATACAGTAGTGAGAGCTCGCAATCCATGAGTTGCCGAGGAAAGCTGCCAGCGCATGCCAGTATGGGTGCGTGTTTGGTCCTGTTTGTCCCTCGGAGACTCACCGGCAACTTCAAGCACGGGACAGTAACTGCGATGACAGTTCATACGTGTTCTGAAAAGCTTGTGCAAAATCTCGAAATAATCATTCTGGAATATCTTTAACCATCCATCTTTTCTTGCATTACCAAGACCGTTCCACTCCAGCTACTCCGGGGCATCGAATATTCGGCCACTTTTTTGGGGCTTCTTGCTTCAGTCTGCAATTCGGCGACAATACTCCTAAAGCATGTGCTGCATGCCAAATTGGCTTATATTCAGTCATCCGGTCTTTTTATCAGGAGTTCCAAATTTACGTTGCTCTCAATCGTTGTTTCAAGCCATGACGTGGCGGAACTTGCTGTCGACTTTTCTTCCCGCCTACGACCTCTTGTATCGCTCTAGCTATCTATCATGTTCAGTTTCATGCAGATTGCAACGTTCCTCTGGTGTCTCTCGTTTGCCTACGCTAATGTGCCATTAATGTATACATTTGACCGAGTATGGGTATTGCTTGACTCACATGCGATACTCTCATTCTCTCAGGCCTTCTCGTACTCCAGCCACGCCAACTCCGACAACAGAACCCCTTATTTATCTCACGGATAGATATCGATCAACGTGAGCTATGCCTCCATCCCTTCCGCCCTCGCTCATTCGCGTCATAGTTCTTGTATAGCCCTTGCGTCTGCTACCTTCACGGTCCCTGGCTGTGCGAGCGTTCCATGTATCACGACACCTGAAACGAGTCTCCCTTGTATAACCTCAAATCCTTACCGTCACCCACATTCGTACGCCCACCATTCTTCCGTGAGCTCGATCTCACTTCTCGGCATAGTCCCCCCAATCCCTCAGAATCATGTATACCTTCTGTAGGTTACGGGACATTCTGTCCACCTGCTTCATGCTCTATTGAGGCTCGAACTTCGATTAGTCGGAGCACGAGCGTTGTCCCTTGCTCTTCAGAAATGTGAGTGGCTACCCAGAATTCACGACAGGGACGATACTGAATCAAACCCTTGCTTAGCCCCTGCCTCTCAACCATCACTAAAATAACTGGCACCACCACATATTCCTGCGCTTCCGGGGATACTGGTTGTACACCAAGCACGTCTTTATTGGCAACAACTTTCACGGTTCCCTCTCAGTGCACCGGCCCTGTCGTTTTCACGAGTTTGCCGAGACAACTAGGTGATTCATGATAGGTACTGGTTTCTTTCATGTTGCGGTGTATAAGTAGAGTCCTGCTTTGAGCAGTACTAAGTAGGGCTGGCCGTGTATATCTATGATGGCACATTTATCGATACTTGTGTGCCCAAGAATCCTTATGGAGTACTAGTATTAGTCCGAGATGGAATCGTCTGGACTTGGAAAGCACGGTGGTTTTGCCGGAAGCTTTCTTTGTATTCGACGGTTACATCGTGAGAGTAGCTGGTCAAAGGGACCGCAAACACCGAGTCCGTACTCCAAAACACGTCGACCATCCTCAGCATGATACATGCTCAACGACGCCCACAAGGGCACTGAACGACTATGGCGTCAACTCTCCCGGGAACGTGCCCCAGTTCCTACAGGTACAGTGGCACTCTCAGCTACTCGTGGAAGATTATGATCGACTGTCCGGGATGACCGACCGAGCAACTTAGGATCTCTCCTCAAAGTGCAGTACGTGTCGCGGCACTGAAATAATAATGATTAAGTTTGATTCCTCATTCAAGAGACTCCCATGACACATTTCGACACGATGAAGCGTTAGCCAATATTTGGTCCCTGCTGTTCATTCCGCGTGCTTTTTGGGGTTTTTTCACGCCTTCAAGATTCCATCGGCTTCGTTTCTATATTATATGAATTACTCTGAAGGTGAGTAAGTGATTGAATCTGCAATGATGATGACGCGTTCGGACTGGCGAATATAACAACCCCTATCAGCTCGCAGTAATCTCTGGCTCTCCGAGCCGAGGCTCGACAAGAAAAATTTGAGAGGCTTACTGCTATTCGGTTCAGTTACGTTGGTTATCACAGCTTGAATGTTCCACACGAATTATGATACAGACCCTCTCGGAAAAGCTTCTGGACTGACTGCGAGCTTTCGGAAAGCTACCGTTCTGCATATGACCAGAGTATTCTCTCTCAGCTTGTTTCAGACGCGAAGAATGAACATCGGGGGACCTCCATGGAAAGTACAGAGGCAAAATCCCGTGCTGTGAAATTTCGGCCGCCGAAGGCCACATCGCATGTTCTGATTGTCACCTTCAAACTGAGAACTGGGGCTCTCACTAATTCTCGGCCTGCTCCTAAGGTGTTCGCTTCTCTTTTCCCGGGTGCTCGCGATCGGCCACCCGAGCTCACATTAACACAGAAAAATCCTCGTGCCAGAATATGCTATCAGCTGGTGAATATGAACGTCGAAACAACGGCCATATCCGAACTATCAGTGGTCTATTGGGGCACCTACGGGGCCTGTTCCTATTGGTCACCATTAAGTGGCATCACTAATAATACCCCTTACGATTACTACTTCTGTGCAAGATTGCTCTCTGTCTGAACAGCCGTGAGAGATGAGCAAAGTCGAGGGACCACCCTAGTATTGTTTTGGAAGTCGGTAACGTGCTACTCTACCTTATTTGCTTGTTATCAACGTTCTGAAGTTCGGTAGCTTCCATCCTGGAACCAAAAGAATTAGTATGCCTCTAGCCGCTTTCAAAATAACGGAAGCAAATCGAAGGCTTCTGGTTCTCTGACCCTGCGCAGTGGTCTGGCTGGGTCTATGCTTTGGTATCTCTTCCATCGGACGCCCTGACAATAATCGCCAGAAAACTAACGGAGTCGGCCGCGAGTGTCATCTCACATTGAGATACGGAAATCACGTTCCATGCATCAGAACCAATTCTCAGCTTCCCGGTCTTCGTTGGGGTCGTAATTCTTTGATCATGCCGAAGCCGATGTCCTCGCTCTCTCAAATATCGCGTTCGGAGCGCAGAAGTGTGTCCGCAAACATTGTTCCCGAAACCGGTTCAACCGCCCGCTCCATGCCTCAGTATTTCTACGCAAACTCGAGGCAAAGAATTGAAACGAATGAGATCCGACAGTGAGACCATACGTTGCAAACCCTGGCTCAGTGATCCCATGGTGCTCTTGCAGGGTGGCGGAGCAACAGAATAGTAAAATAGGCCCGAATGTCTCGTAAGTGCCGTAATTGCCCCACGAGATCCCCGCTGGTCGTGGGTATCTGAATACAGATAGCGCAAGCCCCGGATCAACTGGATTAGCGCATCAAGCGTCATTCCTGCGCTGAGATCAGCTAAGTAGGTTTTGTTAGTCGATATACCCCGCAGCATGCATTCAATCTTTAGGCACAATGTCAATCCGGAGTACAAGATTCAAAGCCCATATCGTAACGTTCGGATATATATGCGGATCAGATAAAGCATTGCATCAGATATCGGCCACATCCACGGACTAGACTAAAAGCCGGCAAGAATCACGATAGCGCCTCTTGGAAGATGGGACTCAGACAGAGATAACATGTTATGACTCAGGAGGACAGCATCGGTCACCAATATTCTTGAAAATAAAATGTAGTTCGATGGTAGGAGATAGCCATGTTTTTCTACTAAGCATCGGCGGTGCTTGAGAGTCCGCGGAGACAACTATGATCAGTCCGTCGTTAGTCTCAGGTGGAAAAGCGCTCCAGCTTCGAGCGCTGCCTTGAAGCCGATTGCCGCTTGATCTAGCTAACCGCTAACGGGTGAAAGGCCGGCTACAAACACATCAGCCGGAACCGAAGCGAGGCGCACATGCTAGATAGATTTCGAGAGATAAAGATTTATTTAGCCGTCTCTTCTTCAGAGCTTTTCGAAGAGAGCACACTCCCTTGCCTTGTTCTCTCTCACGACCGGCGCTCGAGATAGACGGCGCGGTGACTGTTGCGACGTAACCAATGTCAGAAGTCGGCCTAGATCAGGGATCATCCTTGTCATGTTTGATTATCGATATCGGGGATGCTGCTATACTCCGATGTCGTGAGTATGGCCCTGAAGATCCTCTAGAGACGCTGTCCTGGCTCTTGCGCCGTAATCCGGGTCGCGTTCGTGTAGGCGTTGAGAAGATGCTGGCATCCTATCAATGGGTGATCGTTTGAAGAAAACGCTGAGTGGGGGTGAATCATACACGTTCAGTTTAGCATGTACGCTCATGCGAAGCACATGGTAGTGTAGTATGACTCACTACCCTTTTATTCCCTTCATTAATTACGATCCTCTCAAATTAATGTACCATGAAACGAGCATGGTTGTGAGGCATTTCGCTTGTAGACTGAAGGCGAATCGAAGGTCGTGCAATGGCTTTTCCCGGGAATCAGGCCATGAGGTTCTCAAGCGAAGAAATTCAATGACAGGTTCCAGGTAATGCCGTGTTTCGAGAGCAGGTCCCGAACTGCTGCAAGCTGACGTCCCCGAGGGAAGTGGACAATGCCGTCCGAATAGATGAGGTATCGGCTTGCAAGAAGGTGTGTGCATGCTTTCCCACGATGACGAGGTGTGTCTCGATCACGGAGTCTTTTGTTTGAAAATTAGTTGGAGCTTTCGGAAGATCCGACAATAACGTTGCAAAATGCAAATCAGAATGCGTTCCGTCTTGGTACTTGGCGCGTCGTTTTTTTGCGTCTGCTGATCTCGAGGACCATTGTCCAACAATCTTTCCGCCGCAACGGCATTGTTCTCGAACATAAGCGTCTATTTCAGGGTGACAATGTAATTGTCCACTCTGCCATCAAATGCAGAGCCGTCCCTGATTACTGAGTACCCCACGGCTCTTGATATGGAACCCTTGTTCCTCGCGCACGCGATTCAAAGAGCAACCGATGGGACGACTCGTACAAAGGGGCTACGTCGGTGGGCGCCCGTCTTTTGGGGAAATGCCCGAGCATTTGGCGGGAATCTCCGCCTTTGGGAAGCGCCTGAAGAGCTTGTTATCGCGTAGCCTCTTATATTTGCTTGAGGAAGAGTGAAGAAGATGTTTTGGGTGGCGGGAAGCGAGGATCCTAGCCGCTCAGGAGTCATAGGCGTCGGTCGGCAATATTTGCTATGGTGATTTTCCTTTTTGAGAAACTTTATCCTTGTTTTTCCGGCTACGACTGCTTGTGGGATCTTAGATCTTTAACGGAATCCTCGCTTAACTGTTCCGGTCCAAGCCGCATAATTGCCGAAGCGTCTCTCTGAACTTTAAATGTGTTCTTCAATTAACGACGATTTGGACATTCGTGAGGTTCGGAGAAGGCCAGTTCACGGTGCTTTAAAACAATGGGCGCGGTCTGAACAATATGAGGGTGAAATGAAGACACGAATAAGTAATGGAGTGTAATTCCATAAAAGGAAGGACCCGGCGGTTAGTGTGGTGGGCTTTGCCGACCCGCGTGGCAATATTCCGAGTTGGTGCAGGAAATAAAAGAAATCAAAACAAGGGGCTGGGTTGGAAATTGCCGGATCATCGGTGGAAAAAGAAAAAGTGCTCATGGAGGAAGTGTCCCGTTGGCAACTGATCCATGGCAGGACCTCGTGGTAGCGAATCTTACCAAGCATAAGGCTAAGAGTGAGTGGCGGAAAGTTGTTTCACAATGGAAAAAGCTAGACGGGGATTGCCGGGCGAATGAAGATGAACCTTGTGTCATCACGGACATAGCCGAGTTAGCGCATCCCTTCTCGACAATGGTCGACTCCCATACAAATCCCTCGGCAACTTCAGTTCACAGTTAAATCGGATCCCCCCACCCTCCCTTTCCCTCCTCTCTTTGCCACTCCATTCCCTTCCAGTTCCTGCGTCATGTCTATGGGCAAGTCAGTGCTTGTCGCACTCGGCCTCCTCCATTTCTGCTGACTCTCTCCTCGTTCTCTCGCAACTCCAGGTCACTCGTCTATGTATGTCTTGCCTCGAAATAGCAATTCCCATCCCGGACTCTCATCCGTTCCCATTCCCAAGTTTGATCTAGAGGTCGACGGACAGCCGTTTGGTAGAATAGTGTTCAGACTGCATGATGATGTGGTCCCCAGAACAGCACAGAATTTCCGCGATCTGGCTCTTGGGCATTTGGGATATGGCTACCAAGGCTCTCGTGAGTGGCTCATCCTTGCTTCCTTTTCCTTTCTGTCCCCGGTCTTCTATTTACACCCTTTATTACGTTTTTGTGCCTGTCATTGTCCGACTTCTTTCTGACTTCCGATTACAGCAATACACCGCATCGTTCCCGATGTACGTTTCTTCCCATTCTCTCCCATATCCTGCCTTTCTCGAGGCATTCAACTCTCTCCGATATCGCCTGACATCAAGCTGGAGCTTACCCATTGAATACAGTTCATGATTCAGGGCGGGGATATAACTAAGAAGGACGGAACGGGCGGACGGTGCGTGCTCTTATTTCTTGCTTCTTGTTCAGCACGACGTCGTCTATCCTCCATTGTCATTTTCTATGGCCGCATTGCGTTCCAAACTCCTTCTACATATATCCTTCCATACCCCATCCATGACTCCATTATTTATTTCGCTGTTACTGATTGACTGGTCTCTTCAGGTCCATCTATGGTCCGACTTTCAGAGGTTAGCCGAATTTCTGTATTGTCTCTCGGCGCTTAAGCGCGAATCCTAGATGAAAGTTTCCGCGTGAGGCATTCTAAACCCGGCGTTCTCTCGATGGCAAATCGCGGCCCGAACTCCAACACTTCCCAAGTAGGCTCATCCCGCACTACTTGCCGAGTGACGCTAAGTTTTGATCTCTAGTATTTTATTACTACTTGCGCGGCTCCATGGTTAGATGGGCGCAATGTCGCTTTTGGAGAGGTGGAATCTGGTTTGGACGTGGTCAAAGCGATTCAGAAGAAATACGCTTCGGACGACATCCTACGGCGACCTTCAGCGAAGATAGTTATTTCCAAGTCTGGCCTTCTTCCACCCTCTCATCATTAATATCCCCTGCGGATCAATGCTTTCGACTTCTTAGTACCGAACGTGTCTCAACTGTGGTTTTAAGGGAGAGAGGGGCTAATTGCTGTCATCATCGTAACGTCTCTTTTTAATTACTTGCTCAACTTTGTCTTGTTGTCGATGTCTCTCAATCTCGCTGCGCTGTCCCTCATCAGATATTATTGTATTATCGGCCCTGCTCTCCTTTCTTACCAGCATCCTTTCCGTCATTTCTTGTTCCATTGCTCGCTCGTCTCTGTCTCTACATAGCATTTGTCATCTACATCGTAGCATAACCTCTGAAATCGAAATTAGGCAACACATTTCCCTGACTGACGGATCAATGCACGGAAAATCATATCTCAAGGGTATCACCGTCTATCGCCGTTACTTTCGGATTTACCGGCATCTCCGAGATCCGTTTTCAGTAGTTATCGGCCGGAAGCTTTCAGGTTGAGTCGGCTTGGTAGTTTCCTCCACGACTCAAATTCTCTCGATATTCGCCTAGCGAAACTCCACTGTATCGCGCCACAATGATGCAGGGGCAAACCTCGTTTGTCGACATAGAAACATCTCTGTACTGACACCAACCCTATTGCTGCTAATTCGAAGAGGCAAGATATTTAAGCGCGATGCACGGGGCCGAAGAATAATAACGAGGCTATCTGACCGGTCTCGTGTCCGAAAGTCAGCCATTAGGTCTATAGAGGTGCACGACTCTACTATTGCCATTCGGTCGAATCCGGGCTTCGATGGCTTCATCCCTGGCGTTGACAGCCTAGATGAGACAAGCGGCCTGTTGGCCAGTCCGGAGTGTACTGAATCAAGACACGATCGAGACGGATCAAAAGGGCTCCGGAAGCAATTCTGTTTCGAGGTTGTGAGGAGTCAAGGCCTGGGGTGATGTAATCTCACCACTTGTTTGAGGGTAGCGAGGAGGAGCAATTCTCTGGAGTTTAGTCGGATCGTTGGAAGAGGTACGATCAGAGTGTGGGGTTCGTCTAGCATACAATTTACCTTAACAACAGAGCCTAAGTTAACCGAGAAGCACCAGATAAACAAAAAAGCTTGATCTTATCCGTGTAAATTCGAGAATGCTGCGGCGCTCGCGGCTCACCTCGTTGAACATTGTTTGAAGTCCCCAATTCACCACAGACCCTCAGGAAAGTTCCGAAGTTGATAAAACACGGAAATCGCCGTCTCATCAAACTCACAACGCTCGTCCTGCCATCGGTGCTGCGTACTTCCACGGGTGTATGCGCTACGAGAAGATGAGAAGAACCCAGGCCGCGATTTAGACATGTGATTCAAGCCCAAGGCGCTCTCACTCGGCGTGGGCGCAAATTTTCTAAACTGGCAGCAGGTGAGGCCGGAGGTTCACCAGGCCCATTAGGGGTGTCGGAGTGATGTAGATCACGGAGTCATAAGTCAGTAGCTCTTCTCAGGCGCGTCAGGAGGTAAGATGCCGCGAGGCACGCCAGCCTTCGATGGCGAGACGGAAGTTGATGTCTGTTCGACTTAGCCATTAGATATTAGGAAAGTGGTGCCACGCATACACCATGACTTGCGAGCGCAGAAGTGCGAAATTCTTAGCTGATGCTGCGCAGTCTTCGTGTCCAGTGTGTCAACACACAGCTGACCGCCCCACTTGCGTTGTTCGTGATCTGGCACACTAAGATCAGCACGTAGACACTATACTAGAGAAAAGGGCTCAGTTCAATTCGAGTCACATGCCATGGAGCTGGTCATACGATCATGCGGGCTGGAAGATATGCTCACTTTGAAAAGCGTGGCGAATGCGGCGTTTAATGGCACAGGACATTATCTATATGGGCTGGACTTATGACCGATGTTCTATCAGAGTGTGAAAATACTCACCGTGTGCGTACTTGTACGAGTCTCTTGGCACGAACGATATCCTCTGCTGACGTGCTAAAGTGGGGTTGTCAGCGACAGGAGGTCAGAGGTTCATTATTCTTGCTGCTTGTGGTGATTTCAACAAGTCAAAAGAGATGAAAATGTATTAATGCTTTCCGATGATAAAAAAAGGTACGCAGACTCACCGTTTGTCGATTTATCGGACACGAAACATCCCGAATGTACGGGGATGTCTCCATCCCGGTCGTTTCCACCTGGGTTGAACGCGAGTCACGTTTTTTTAAATCGGTCCAGAAATCGGTCCAGAGACTCTGGAACGCTCCATCCTGACTGATATGTGAGTACGGAACGCATTGAAGGCGTAGCGACACAAAGTATCGGTAGTGTCGACGTTGCGGAGCTTGCCAGATTAAAAATGAGGAGGATGATCTAGCTTTGCCTCGGGACCAAGATGAATTGCGATGAAATGTTGCCAGTTGTGAGGTTCGAGTCGATCTTGCGTCCGATCGCGACACAATCGACGGTGACCTTACAGTACGTGTTTCTTCCGAAAAAATGGCATGAGGCGGGGTATCTGTGAACAGGGTTTGTAGCTTTCGGTACAGGAAAACTAGCGTCGTTCAGTTCCAATGACCACTCACTGGCCATGGCGACGGCGTCCTCAGAGAGCTCGAGATCGCCGGTGGGATTGAACGTTCGTACTGATGCGGGGCAAAGGAAATCACGCAAGGTTTGTGGCATTGGCAATCCTTCAGCCAAAAATTTCTGAGTGAAATAATCGAACAGCTTTCTCGCAGCGTCAAAATTGAGTTGAGGGCGAGCTAAAGGTCGACGTTGAAGCCAAATCAACCGGAGTTTGCCGAAGTTTGCCGCATTCGAATTCTTGACTGTGATGCCGTTCAAACGCATTGAGAAGTTATAGTCGTGATCTACACATAAAAGCTTCTCCCTGACTGCAAGCTTCCCTTTCCCCTGTTCTGCATCTCGATGTCTCCTAGAACCCGGAAACGGCGGAAAAGCCGCACCCTATGAGGCTAGTATACGTTTCGATTGAAGATGGAACAGATCAGGAGTAGGACCGTTATAGTGGATGCTGTTTGCATTTTTGTCTTCATCGATCACGGTATGCAAATTTTCATTTTCGAATTGCTGTTCGAACTAGTTCAGACGGAAGAGCTAATGATAGTAGTTTAGTCAGCACTGGATCGGCAAATTTGGTGATGACCAAGCTGATTACGGAACAGGCCTCGTGGCGGGACTCTAAGAAAAGACACTCGTCCCAGCGGCGCTCAGACTTTTGGTCATTCAACATCACGAGTGAATTATAACAAGATCGGACTGTCTGTGTATAAAGATATGACTGTGTCTGGAATGTAGCCTCACCCCGAACCATGCCCGCCCCTCCCCAAAACCTTCCAGTGACCCACTGGCACGAGTAAGTATGCCTCTTCTACGCGTTCCTGTTCGGTGGAGATTGACTTCACACTGGAATCAAGCATCTACCCAGGAATCGATCCCACCATTCATTACAAAAACCAAACATATCAGAACAAAGTTGTACTTGTCACCGGCGCTTCCAGGGGGATTGGAGAAGAAACTGCAACCTTTTATGCCAGAGCGGGAGCATCTTTGGCTCTCGTAGCTCGTACGACTGACGCACTCAAGCTGGTTCAAGAGAAGATTGTTAAAGAAGTCCCCAGCGCTCGAGTCGAAGTATTCACTGCCGATGTTTGCGAGTCGAAACAAGTGAAGGATGCTGTGGAGGGTGCTGTAGAGAAATTCGGTCGACTGGACATCGTGGTTGCCAATGCCGGCCGAGCCGATCCTTGGACTATACGTGCGTCTCTTTTCCTCCCATTATCAGTACCGTATCTGACGCCCAGTCAAATGATAGCTTTCATCGAGATGGAAGCTGACACTTGGTGGAAGACGGTCGAAATCAATCTTCGAGGGGTGTATAACGCAGCTCAGTACGTCGGAATCGCTCCTTCTATGATTATTCTCAATCTTCAATGCAGTTTCTCCGTCCCATACCTAAAAAAGACATCAGGCTACTTTGTCATTATATCAGCCGCACTTGCGCAATATATTCGGCCTTTCACAAGTCCATATGCCGTGTCGAAACATGCTTGTGGTCGATTGAATGAGTTCATAGCCCTCGGTATGAAATAGTGCTCAACTTGCGTTCGGTTGCTAAATGTTTGTTCGCAGAGAATCCCGAGGTCAAAAGCTTCAGCATTCATCCTGGAGCCATCATGACCGCCTTGGTTGATAGCAACCCTCAACTCGCTCACATGGTATCTGAAACGGTTCAACTGCCAGCCGCAACCCTGCTGAGGCTGACTTCGGGAAGAGAGGACTGGCTTTCGGGCAAGTAAGTGTACCATTCACCCATTTTGTTTACCGGCTCGTTGATCGTACCTTCTCAGATTTGTTGACGCACGATGGGATCTTGATGAAGTCGAGAAAGTTTGGAAGGCAAAAATTCTCGAAATTGATGGACTAGTGAACAGATTCTCCGTTCCTCTATAAATCGTATCAATCTTGGTTGCCATATTCGATTTGAGATGACGACCTCCGCCCGGGAGTTGTTTGTTGTTATTTGGTTCTCACTGGCATTCTTCTGCATCTGTGCGTTGTCGGCACGCGACCTGACAGCAACTTGATTGAACAGAGATGGCTTCCGCTTGTTTCACATAAAGATAGATGATTACTCGCAGTCTTGCCTCTTCAGACTCCGCGCTGATAGCATATTTGTGGATGGCCTTTCCAGCTAATCATTTCCGATTGGCCAATTTCACGGCTTCACATCTGCAGTGTTACGATGGATGCCTCGTACGAGTATTATGATCTCCGACGCCGCGCGAAATCCTGAAGACGCTAGCTTGGCTTTGCTATGAAACCACAGACTATTCATAGTGTGACGGCACCGAACTGATTCTCAAATCGATGGTTACCTATTCTGGAAGTTTGCTATTTGCGATTTTGCTGTGATTCGAACAAGGACTCGATGACGCTGTCTGTCTTCTCCTGACTCATAGAAGGTCATCCATGATGAGTGCTATCTCGTTCGCTGAGCTCTGAGCCGTATTTGCATCGTCTTTGTCAGTCATGGCTTCTGCAGACCGAGCTTAGCCGTTGTGCCGTCGAGGGAGACGACGCGATACCTTCATGCCGACTTTCACTATAGCCAAAGAAGGCAGAAACATTGTTGACGACTCATTGATCGAGACTCCCCTGCTTCTCATTGGCTCACGTGCCGAAGACGGTACCGCTATACTCAAGTCTGACTGGACTTGATTTCCATGATGCTATATGAAAGACAGATATAAAAGGCAGGCTGAAATTGATCCTGGATCATCAACACACCATGTCAATCCCACTCGAAGACCTGTCAGTCACTCATCATAATGAGTTCGTCGTTAATTTGACTTCCTCAAATTCCATGGTTGACACTTTGACAGCGTTTACTCTGCCATCGATCCTGCCATTCACTTTGGACAACAGACTTACAAAGACAAAGTCGTGTTTGTCACTGGCGCATCTCGGGGAATAGGACAAGAAATCGCAACATTTTACGCGAAAGCTGGCGCAACCGTTATTCTAGTGGCCCGTCAATCCGCCGCTCTCGACGAAGTCCGGGAAGGCATTCTCAAACTAGTTCCTGGTGCTCAGCTGGCGACTCTTGTTGCCGACGTCACGAGCGT
This sequence comes from Sistotremastrum suecicum HHB10207 ss-3, assembly GCA_001632355.1. Lineage (NCBI taxonomy): Eukaryota > Fungi > Basidiomycota > Agaricomycetes > Sistotremastrales > Sistotremastraceae > Sistotremastrum > Sistotremastrum suecicum. The sequence goes on along the minus strand of KV428061.1, from coordinate 110,689 downwards.
GAAAGAGGTGCAGACTGCCGTTGACGACGCTGTCCGGAAATTCGGGAAACTTGACATTGTGGTTGCGAACGCTGGTAAAGCCGAGCCGATGGACGAACATCATTGTGAGTCTTCGCATGAGTTCACAGACATTGTATTAACCGTCAATTAGCCTTAACACAAGAGGACCCGGATGATTGGTGGAGAACAATGGAAGTGAATGTACGCGGTGTATACAACGTCGCTCAGTGAGTGCCTCTGTTAGTATCCTGAAGGACTGAGAACTAATGTTTACGTTCATAGCTTCTCGCTTCCCTATCTGGACAAAACCTCGGGTTACTTCGTCATCATTTCATCATCGGCAGCTCAGATGAGAGCTCCATTTGCGAGCGCGTATTGCATATCCAAGCACGCAGTGGGCAGATTGAACGAATTCGTTAAAATCGGTATATGATTTGTCGTCTTTTTAACCGGAGCTTCTTAACCATTCCGGATCCAGAACACCCGAATGTCAAGAGTATTGCTTTACATCCTGGAGGAATATTGACTGCGATGTCAGCCAGAATTCCTCAAGTAGCTGCATACCTGACAGATACCTTGCAATTGCCTGCTGGCACAACTCTTCAGCTGACATCGGGAAGGTTTGATTGGCTTAATGGCCGGTCAGTGATACTCTCGCTGTGGGAATTAACTTATTTTAATCGTTCTTCCAGATACGTGTCTGCGAACTGGGATCTGGAAGAGCTTGAGCTGGTCTGGAAAGAGAAGATCATCGCGAACGAAGCCTTGGTCAGTCGATTGGCTGTTCCGGTAGAAATCCCGTAGATCTAGCGCATACGAATTCCATTCGATGTACTTGTCAAATAGCATAGTATAGAGAAAGTCGTTGTCCTTCAGTATATAATCAGTATATTTTACCCAGTCCGCCGACTCGGACTAGATCGAGTCATGCATTACTAATCTTGTGCTTACGCTTTATGGGCGCTAAGACGGGCGCTTACTTGCGACACACGATCGTTAGCACTGCGACGACACTGAATTTGATTTGCCCTCCATCTGATTCGCAATTGGACCAAACGAGACGGCTGTTTTCGGCAATGATGCTACGTTTCAGCGTGGACATCGCTATATACGGTATAATCCGAGTCATCGACCTCGTCGTTCTTCGGCCACCCTTTCAGGGTGACGCGTATGTTTACTCAGCGACTTTCGAGGTATCGAGCGAATATAAGTAGCACAGGACATGCTATATCCTTCATCATCCCTAACATGTCTGTCCCTCCGGAAGACCTTCCCGTTACCCATCATCACGAGTACGAATTGACTCAATCCTTCTTCCGCCGATCTCTGACCTTTTTTCCAGTGTCTATCCCGCGATCGACCCTATAGCACATTTTCAAAACCAGACTTATAAGGGCAAAGTTGTCTTGATCACTGGTTCCTCGCGTGGTATCGGTCAGGAGGTTGCCCTATTCTATGCGCGTGCTGGGGCGACTGTTGTACTCGTCGCACGTCAACAGAGCACGCTTGATGCCGTTCGGGATGTTATAGTCAAGGAAGTTCCGACAGCCACCTTGGCAAGCTTCGTCGCAGACGTCACCAAGACTACGCAAGTTCAGGCAGCGGTAGAAGGAGCAGTGAAGAAGTTCGGGAAGCTGGACATCGTGTTAGCCAACGCCGGGACGATTAATGAGATGAAGAAACGTGAGTTCATGTGTGCATCTGAACTCCGCGGCTAACGATACTTTATGATTATCAGCATTCACAGAGAACGATCCGGACGAGTGGTGGAACACTATCGAAGTAAATGTTCGTGGCGTATACAATGTAGCCCAGTGAGTAGCCACCTCATATCCGTTTTCTCCACCTGATAGTCTATCAGCTACGCTTTGCCGCATCTCGACAAGACTTCCGGATACTTCCTGATCACTTCCTCCGTGGCTGCCCAATTCCGATTCCCTAACAGCAGTGCTTACCAATTGTCCAAGCATGCGGTCGGAAGATTGAATGAATTCATCAAGCTAGGTCAATATCTCACTTCATTTCCCTTTGCTTTCAATTTACCTAATTGTCCCGAATAGAGCATCCCAAAGTCAAAACAATTGCAGTTCACCCCGGCGGCATCATGACGAAGTTGGCAGACCTTGTACCCGAGATCCATCAGCTCCTCGTCGATACGTTGCAACTTCCGGCTGCTACCATCCTTCAGCTGACATCTGGAAAATACGACTGGTTCTCCGGAAGGTGTGTTCTGTTTAGCCCTGACATCAACACACGTGCTAAATTGGATCTCTAAGATTTGTGTCGTCGAACTGGGATTTGGGCGAGGTAGAAAGCCAGTTCAAGGAGAAAATCCTTGCTGAGGATGCTCTTGTAAGCCGACTGGCTATACCACAAGCTTGAAGAAGCGTGTAGCAATGCGATGACGATAAAGGCCGGTGCGGGGAGGATCGTTTTGGTTGTAACCATCTATATATTCATGTTGATGTTGGAAAAGCATTTCTTCTAAATTCCATTCATCGATATGTTGCCAATGACCTGCAGTTTGTCTTCAGCTTGCGAATCCTCAGGGATCATTGCATACGCGCTCGTCGGATCCACTGAACTGGTAGCCGCGCGACGCCGCCTTCCCTGGCAAGTTCTCAAAGCCCTCAACCTTGCATCGACATTCGTCCATATACAAACCTCGTTGATTCCGAATGCGACTAAATTTGCAAAATGACTCCCGAACACCCTATCAGCGCAGCAAGTCCTCGATCAAGCTATCGGGCTGACGCGTTCGATCAGGTCATCGACTCGGCCGGCATCGAAGAAAAGTCTACTATAAAGACTGCGCTTTATTCGACGCTTGAGCACATCGCAACATGTCCATCCCTCGTGAAGATCTTCCTGTAACAGAGCGCCATGAGTATGGTCGTTTGATCCCAATGCGTTCCAGGCTTTGATTCTATTTTTTTCCAGCGTCTACCCTGCAATTGATCCTCAGCCACACTTCGATAATCAGACATATCGAGACAAAGTCGTCTTGATCACCGGCTCATCGCGAGGCATCGGTCAAGAAATTGCTTTATTTTATGCAAAGTCTGGTGCGATTGTCGTCCTTGTTGCTAGACAGCAGGATACTCTGGATGAAGTCAAAAATGCTATCGCGAAGGACGTTCCAGCGGCGACCATAGCGACTTTCGTTGCTGACGTGAAGAATACGAAGGAAGTTCAGGCGGCAGTCGAAGGGGCAGTCGAGAAATTTGGAAAGTTAGACATCGTGTTTGCGAATGCTGGAAAGGGCAATGAATGGAAGAAACGTACGTTCGACTTACTTCAGCTCAGTCTTTCGGATTGTTGAACGAATCGCAGCGTTCACGGAATGCGACCCGGACGACTGGTGGAGCACCATGGAGGTCAATGTTCGTGGGGTGTATAATGCCGCCCAGTACGTCTCGTCTGTATGTCTTCCGACATTCCTCACATTTCTCCGTCAGCTACTCTTTGCCACACCTTGACAAAACCGGGGGCTACTTCATCATAACTTCCTCTGTCGGAGCACAGATGCGCCGACCTTTTGGAAGCGCGTACGAGCTCTCAAAGCACACCCTCGGCAGATTGAATGAGTTCATCAAGATAGGTATAGCCATTTAAATCCTTGCTTACGATTCTTAGTGCTAATAACTTTCCTCGCAGAACATCCCCAAGTCAAGAGCATGGCCGTACATCCGGGAGGCATCCTCACGAAGTTGGCAGATCTCGTGCCTGAGATACATAAATATCTCGTAGACACCTTACAACTTCCAGCCGCTACGATGCTTCAGCTGACATCTGGAAAATATGACTGGTTCTCGGGAAGGTGACGTCCATTCTTCCCATTTCCCCTCTCCGGCGTCACTCACACTTGCGGCTCAAATATAGATTCGTGTCGGCCAACTGGGATTTGGCAGAAGTCGAAGGAAAGTACAAAGAAAAGATACTCGCAGAAGAAGCTCTTGTCAGTCGACTGGCGATCCCGGCGTAAGGAAGCCATTCTATACGTCGAATAGAATACATGGAATTTCAGTATAACATGCATCTTCAATGATTCTTCATCAGCCTGCAACATCTTCTGCTCGTCAATGCACAGATTTTGTCCTGAATTTGGGCTTCTTTGCGCTTGAACGATTTCCCGACGTCCCTGCTTCGATGACGAGATGATTTGTCAGCAACAACCTAGCTTACCGAGCAGGACGCGCCAGCTCTTTGCCGCATTCGGCACTGATACGGAACGCCATCTTGCTATAACTTTTTCTTGTAATCAACGCTCTGCACGGGGGCCATTTCACAAGAAATGTCATTCAAGATTATGTAGATCGGAGACTCTTTCCGCACACACTTGTACATTCGAAGGATCGATTTTGGAGGGAGTCAGAACGGCTATAAAGCGACGGCTCATCTGAGCCTACCAGCATCGTCGAATTGCCATGTCGGTCCCCTCAGAAGACCTCCCTGTGACTCCTAGACACGAGTACGTTGCTCACTTCTCTATATTCCCTGGTGATTTCTGAAGACCCTCTTGATTAGCATTTATCCCGGAATCGATCCTACGCCTCACTTCAAAAACCAGACGTACAAGAATAAAATCGTCCTCGTCACCGGTTCCTCGAGAGGCATCGGAGAAGAGATCGCGGTGTATTACGGTCGGGCAGGAGCAACATTAGCTTTAGTCGCTCGTCAGCAGAGCGCGCTCGATGCAGTTCGAGAGACCATATTGAAAGAGGTGCCCGGTGCCGTCGTGGAGACCCTCATCGCAGACGTCACCAAAACGACGGACGTGAAGAATGTGGTGGATGAAGCAATTTCAAAGTTCGGGAGATTGGATATTGTCGTCGCCAATGCGGGCAAGGCAGATCCATGGGATAAACGTGAGTCGTTCAAAGCTGTCCTCATCGTAATCGAACTTAAATTTAATTCTAGCATTCACGGAGACCGACCCAGATAACTGGTGGAATACTATCGAAGTGAACTTGAGAGGGGTCTATAATATCGCACAGTAAGTTCCCTTCCCTCAAACTGTCGCCATATCTTTCTCTTACCGAAAATAAGTTATGCTTTGCCGCATCTTGACTTGACCTCCGGCTACTTCATCATCACGTCCTCTAGAGGCGCTCAAAATCGGCGTCCCAACGCCAGTGCTTATGCTATATCGAAACATGCCGTCGGAAGGCTCAACGAATTTATCAAACTCGGTACGTCAAATCTTCTTGCGATGATGAATTGTGGCTGAATTGGTATAGAACACCCCAAGGTCAAAACGATGGCTATGCACCCGGGTAGTATCAAGACAGCGATGGCCGTGACGAACCCCGGACTGGCCCATTTCTTGATCGACACGCCTCAGTTGCCCGCGGGCACTATTCTACAGCTTACTTCTGGCAGATACGACTGGTTTTCGGGGAGGTTCGTGGTATCCTATCGTCCTAAATGCCAATCTCACGGCTCATCTTATCAGATATGTTTCTGCTAATTGGGACTTGGAGGAAGTGGAACGTGATTGGAAGGAGAAGATCATCGCTTCCGAGGCCTTAGTTAGCCGGCTAGCTATTCCGTCGTAAAATAATTCGGAGGTTGGCTCAGCAAGCCTGAATGCAATATTTTGGCATTTCCGTAATGCGTTCGTTTTGTGCCCTACACATGTCGCCGATAAATCAGAGACGTTTTGAATCCTCGGTCCGCTCAAGCTTCGCGTAGCTCAAGCCCTGGCTTTTTTGCTCTTCTTCTCACCTATTTCTGTCATCGTTGTTTACGTTCATCTAGCGCCGGCTTGCGTCGCAGTCCCGAGATAAGGTGGCGATTTTCTCATATTCATTAACTCACATTGGGATTTAACTCAGCGCTTTACCAAATCAGTAGGTCAAATCCCCACTACTCGTTGTATAAGACCTTGACCCAGGAGCTAGGAGCGATGCTACCGTTACCTCTCAACAAACACGCCGCGTTCCACGTTCATCATGAGTACCAACCCAGTCAATATTGCCGGTCGCATCATCTCCGTCGCACAAGTGAGTGCACCTCGTTCGAGGTCCCGTTCTTTCAGTGAACAATGCGAACAAGTGTTCTGACCCCTGAGCTCTCATAACAGGCCGAGGTTTTACCCGGGAAAGAAACGGAGGTCGTCAAGCACCTTGAAGCGATCCGAGCAGCTGCATTGTCAGAAGCAGAACCAGGTTGCTATACGTATCGCGTTATGCGGTACGGGACGAGATTTTTGGTCTTTGAAGAGTACGTTCTATCCCTCATACTCAACGATCAAACTGCATGCAACTTCTTATGACTGGTCAGATATGAGAACCTTGAAGCGTTGAAGTAACACACAGATGGTGCTCTATTCTAGACCTTTGCCTCGGATATATCAAACATGCTCGTAGGGGTGAGTCTGTTCGGATAATATTCAGTTGTATATTCGAGACTAGTGTCTATTTAGGGGGAAATCAAATTGAACTTCTACTCCGCGCTTTAATTCCCTTATAAATGCACGAGGAGAGTGGGAGCATGTCGCCAAAGCCTTGACCCACTGTGATGAGAGCAATGATGAGAGCATGATTTCTTGATAGTCGGCAGTGTATGAAACGGAATTTCTTATGATTTTTGTCGAATGAGTCTCGCCATTTCGATATCTGGGACTCTCCTGCGAATACTTTCTTAAAAAGAATGCGCTATCGACCGAGGCAATCGAGGTTCGAACGTTTGACAGCGCAGCCGCCGTATCTCCGTTAACGCCGCACCTTTCTCCTCCGTCCATCCAATCCAGCAGGATGATATTGGATCAACGTCTCTTCCACGAAGCTCTTCAAATACCATAAATTTGAGCGCTATGGTCAATGATCGCAGTTAGGCTTGACCCGGAGTCGGCTGCAAGAAGTCCGTCTTATCAACAGATCATCGTGTCAACGCAATCGATCCCTTGAACGCCCTATAGCACGCTAATCCGGTCCCAAAGCCTTCCAACTTAAGTATCTCGGGCTCTTGACACTTCTCCCTCTGAAATCCTCGAAAATGAGTACGGATCCCACAGCGATCAAATCAGGTCGGATCATCCTGGTCGCACAAGTGAGCGTGTACCGATCTATCTGAAAGCCATAATTCTCACAGGAAAATAGGTAGAAGCATTGCAGGAGAAGGTCACTGCAGTCGCCAGTCATCTGAAAGCAATCCAGGCTAGAGCGCTCTCCCCCGAGGAGCCGGGATGCTATACCTATCGGGTTGTGCAATATGAGACTAAATTTCTGGTATTCGAGGAGTGAGTAATCTTAAACTGATCACTGGAGTCGTTCTCATCTTGGAGTAGGTATGAGAATGTCGAGGCATTCAAGCATCACGAAAACGGGGCTCCATTCCAAACGTTCGCCGCAGATTTGTCCAATCTCATCGTGGGTCCTGGGGTAAGCGCAAACAACATTGCATCCCATATCGACAATCTAATTCCGACATCAGGCAAACATCGACATAGGTTTCTACAGTGAAATCTGATTGTTGTGATAAAACGTGGATACTGTCGATGTGCTTGTCACCATTCATAACCCCAATTGAAGCGTTCGTGTTGTAGTGATCTAGGGCTCGATACTACGTCGCTTAGGCTTCCGACCCTTTTCTGGCTGCCTCCTCCAGTCTTTGATACATCCCACTCTTCAAACACATATTCCTGAAGATCCCGCCCTCTTTCCTGATCAAGTTATACGGCGTATCGAATTCCGCCATCCGGCCTTGATCCAAGATGATTAGTCGATCGTAATCAATAATCGTCCATAAGCGATGTGCGACTATCATGCGAGCAAATACCCCATTAGCGGTCGAAGAGACGGATGAGACGAAATCCGTACTTGTTATCACCAAAGCACCACGAAACTCTTCGCGGATGGTCACTTGGATCTTCTGATCTGTCTCGAAGTCGATGCTGCTTGTAGCCTAAAGAAAGATCCATCAGTTATCCCTTAGATAACACAGCATAATGTGACATGCCTCGTCAAGAATTACGATCGAGCTTTGTCGAAGAAGAGCTTTTGCAAGTGCTACGAGCTGACGCTGTCCTTGAGATAAGTTGGCTCCTCTAGCAGAGATCTTGGTGTCGAGCGTTATGGAGGCGAGAGATTCCGAAGGCTGAGAGGGCGATAGCATAGCCCTTAATTTATCATCTGGAACGAGAGGCGTCGCACGGGAGCCTGAGTCCGACATTGACGGAATCATATGTACACGGGATAAAACGTCTAAGTATTCTGCATCCGTAAAGTCGCCTAGAGCCTTGATCAGCACGATCTCAAAAACTGTCATCGATGATGAGCTCGCCGAAAGGATCGAGATTCTCTCGGACATTCCCCGCAAACAGAACTTGAAGTGGTGTTAGAGCACGAACAGAAAGAACATTATAATCATTGGTTCTCACCGGCATCCTGAGGTATGAAGGTCTGAGAGAAAGCGTCAGTTGTCGCATTGAGAGGGACACGCATTTTAGTAACGTACAAGCTTGGATCTGAGATCGGACAACCCGATACTCGTTATATCGATTCCGTCTATTTTAATCGATCCTCGATGAGGATCTACCTGGACTTCTCGTCAGCGATTATTATAAATAGGACTCACGAACGAATCCCCTTACAAATCTCAACAAGCTCTTAACCAAAGTTGACTTCCCACTCCCCGTCCTGCCTAATAGCCCTATCCTCTCTCCTGCACGAAGTGCGAATGATACGCCATTGATGACCGAAGGCAATTCAGGCGCATATCGGATTTCAAGATCTCGAACTTCGAGCATCGGATTCTTCGTCGTCTTCGAAGGCCAATATGCCGGCGGTCTGATGGACTGAATGTCAGGAAGCGGGTCTTGAGGTATGTGGAGGTATTCGACGACCCGTTCGACGGCGTTCATGTTAAATTCAAGGTTCATGTATGCTCTGAGAGTCGTCTTAGCGTGAGGACAAGACACTGGGTTGAATAAGCTTACCGGGAGGCCCAATAGACTGAATGCGTAAAAGTCATAGCTGCGGAAGCATAAGGTTCAGATTGAGGCCACTGCGTATTGCTACAATCCTCACCGCAAGTAATGGTGATGCCTGCTAAACCCACAGGAACTCCTCCCGCTATTGCCATCAGAGTAGTAACCAATATGGTCACCGCGCCAAGGCTACGTTTTCCTCAGCATTTCCAAATTACAAAAAAGGAGGCCGTACATATCATAGTTCACGAGGAGCCATCGGTTTCTGCATCAGACGTTAGACATCGCAGTGGGCGTTCAAGAGCATAGGCGTACGCCATCCAACGAGCATAATATAGCTAGGGTCGAGACATCGAACTCAGTTGGCGCAATAAAGAAATGTGTTTAACGTACTTTACCCCAAGCATCGACCTTCTCAAACATTTCCTCTGAAAATCTCTGTTCGGCAGAGAACGCTCGAACGGTCACAATCCCATCCAGCAGCTCCAAAAAACCTTGAAATAGAGGGGACTTGTTCGTCGATTCCATTCTCCTCAGATCGCGTGCTGTATTAAGATAAGAAGTCGCAATCTTAACAAAAATACACCCAATGAAGAACGCTGGGACAAGAAAAGGAGGGAATACAACACTGATAGTCACCACGGCTGATACTACCGTAGCCACGTTAGCTAGAAGTTTGTGGAGAGCTGGAATGATCGATTTGTCGATAGATGTCATGTCGGTTGAAAACCGGGACAATATCCGTCCCGCGGGTGTTGTATCGTGGAATTGTACCGTAGCGTTCATGACTGAGGAAAGGAGTTGGGTGAATAGGGCACGTGAAGCGCGGATCCCTCCACGGATTTGGATCACTTTGGATATGAGACTCATCAGTTCACCGAGGAGTCCTAAAGCGCCATAGATTCCAACGTAAAAGAGGGGATAGCTGGCCGCTGATGGCAGAGAAATCCCGACACGGATGTTGGAGGGTACCCCTGTCTCCTTGTATGAGTTTTCATGACGCCGCTCATTGTTAGAATTAAGACTTTGAAAGGCGGGACGTTCTCCGGAGGAGTCGTGAAGCCTATACGCCTGCGAGATGTTAATAAGCGACTGTTATGTAATGAGTGATCAACACGTACATCGCTCCAAGCCTCGATCCAGAACTGAGTCAAAATTTCACAGATCTTTGCAAGGCAGAGGCAAAGGATCAACCCTACCCACGTCCAATATAATCTACCACTCGTCGATTAAAATCTCCCAAGCTGAAATCATCCACAGGACTTACGCAGCGGATACATAAGCCTTGTAAACTCTCCACTCGACCGATCCAGTCTGTTGGACCACTTCTCTGTCTGCCGCCTTTGCTTTGAATCTTGTCCTGTTGGTTTCCGACTCTTGCATGATGACCGCTGCATCAAGTGTAGCATCGGATGCAATCCCCAGATCCCTTTGCCCGCCACTCATGCCGCTCATTGCTCCTAGTTCTTCTTCAATGCGGTCCCCTTTGTCAGCAGGAATGCTGAACACATTCCCCCCAAGTGCGTTCTTCCCCTCCAACTCCTTCACATATCCCTGATTCTCGATCCTACCCTCCTTCATCCTCACAAAATATTCACTTGTAGGGAGCACGAGATCCACGTGATGCGTCACAAGCACCTAAACACCCATTAGCTTACTAAAAAAGAGAATAAACCCTGGAGGAAGAAAACACACAACAGTTCGATCCTTAAGGAGTGCTCCTTGCAAGACATCAACATACAGCGCTCTTGCGACACTTGCATCGACAGCGCTCAATGGATCATCCAACAACACCCATTTGCTACTCGAGTAAACCGCCCTTGCAAGACCCAGCCGGCCTTTCTGTCCTCCGCTCAATTGCACACCTCGATCACCGACTATTGTAGCATCTCCTTCGGGAAGATGACGTAGATCATGGAGAAGCGCGCACGATTTCAGAACGGCATCGTAGCGAGATTGATTGAAGGGGGACCCGAATAGAATGTTTTGGCGTATAGAGATATGCTGGAGGTAAGGTTGTTGCGCAGCATAGGAAAGCGACTGCGTCAAGGGACTCGAAAGCGTCTTGGATGGTTGTTTATTGAGTAGGATACGGGATTCGAGTCCGTTTGAGGATGGTATGGTTGTCATTTCTCCCAGGAGAGCCATCTGTGAGAAAGACGATTGATGATTAATGGACTATGTCGGAAAAATAACATGAGCACAAACCAATAAGGCTGATTTGCCAGAGGCGGTAGGACCAGTGACGACGGTTATTTTGCCTTCCGGAAATACGATATTGACATCTCTCAATTCAAATCTTCTCTCTCTTTCGTTCCTATTTGTGGCGGAGTTGAACACGAATGAGGGCAAGACGGATAAAGAAGAATCTGGTTCGGAAAGGGTCTCCGATTCCACGTCCGTGACTATCGTCATCGATGCCTTAGGCGCAGTGGAAGGTGTTGGTTGCGGGCCCGTCTTCGAAGACAAGCTTATCAGTCGCCAAGCACGCGGAAATGCCCTCAGCCACCCCATCAGCCGCTCCAGAGTCCCGGGACCCACAACCTCATGAGCATCGGCTCGGGACTGATTAAACTCGTTCCATTTGAACCACCCATTCATGATTCCCAAATCCACGGTAGCCTCGGCACTTTGTCTTTGATCGTGACTCTGAACTTGAATGCTGCGCTTGGAATCCAGAATCAGAGTTGGGGTCGGGCCTTGGTCCGCAGCCGAATCTATGGCGGAGTTTAATGCCAGAGGTAAAAATCCTGGATCGACTTCCTCCTCTTCCAGAAATTGGGCAAGTCGCTCTACCGAAACTTTGATTTGAGGTATAGTCGAGAACTGATAGGGGAGGTCGATGAACGCGGACCGAATCGTACTGAAGAGAGCAACACTCTATCAGAATAGTCAGTTCCTTTATTCAAAGAAAGCAAAGGAGGGAGTAGAGGATTGGACGACGAAGGGGAAAATGTCGGAGCAGCGGATGATGGAAAGCCGACGACAGTCAACAGCCATCAAGGAGCAGATAAAGATAAGAGAGAATATAGGAAAAGGATCAAAACTGGAGATGCAACGTACTGTGAATGCAACAGGTACTGTCAACTCTTTCCTCTCCACGAGCACAAACGACGCGAATGAAATCACGCTCATGCCAATTGGTGCGGCTGTCCAAATGAAGTCGAGGACCATTTTGGTATATCGTTCTATGACAATGCAACAGAAACAGATCGGTCTCAGCACCACGCAAAAAAAAAAAAAAATCGAAGCGAATCAGGTCTATGACAGACAGACCTTTCGTCATAAACTTGATCTCCTGCTCCCTCATCCCCTCAATTTTGTCAGTCCATCTCCCAGGATCACCCCATCCCCACCACTTAATTCCCTTTATCGCACCGACGACTTCGTTTACGAGGTTCATTCTATGGTCCTTCGCTTCCAGGAGATCTTCTACGAGTCCAGCGGATCGATTGGTGAGAAGGGAAGACATAGGGTAAAGTAGCATGAGTAGGGGAACGGAGGCAAACGTTGATGGACCGAGTAACCTGTTTGGATTATCTCAGGTGTTCGGCTCTCCACTCTCGAAAGAAGGGGCGTACTGGTAGAGAAACATCAAACCAAATATAATCTGCACGGGAGCGGTCTATTCAGCAACGTGTTGGCATCAGCAAACGTGGAAAAGAATTAGAAAAGTACCCACATATAAGTCGTATACATCAGCGGCGTAGTACCCGCAAGCAACAACATCCGAGCTCATCAATTGGACTATCTTTCCGATATCTGCGCCGCCGACTTTGGATGCGTTTTCTCCTCTCTCCTCATCGTGAGTGTTTGAACTCGAGGAGGTCACAACTTCCACTAGATCTTTCCGTTTCAGCGCTTTCTCGTGAACAGCACACATTAGCTGGCTCGTAATCTTTATACACGCTCTCCCTCCGTGACAGAGTTGGTAGAGATTGGCCTGGGATTCAAGGATTCGGAATAGAAAGAGGAGAAGCGCGGATGCTGTTGCTTCGAGCATTCTTTGTCGACTGCTGCTGTCGGAGTCAACTGTGGAGGATGACGAAGACGACGAAGTCAGAGCAAGAGCGTCAAGGACTTGCTTAAGAAAGTAGGGTGATGCAAACGAAAGGACCGCGGAGGTTATTGTGAGCACGAATGATAAAGCCAAGTCTCTTGCGTTCGCCTTCACGATACGTCTGAAAAGACCCTTGCTCCTACGATCACTAGATCAGTGATGATCAAAAGGAGGGGACGGACAAGAAGTACCTAACTGAGGAGAATTTCGCGAGGAGATGGCGTGACTGCATGCTCGGGGAGAGGGGCCATATATGGTCTTCGGTGAGTGTGATATCCAATCCCTAGATAAGGGACGCCATCTCAATCAGTCCTGGTAATATTCGACTTTGAGAACTGAAAGGACTAACGAGACGAATCAGAGGATATATCCATGAGAATGTGACCATTCCAAGGAGAGTTGTATATTCTTCTGGTGATATGGTTTTTCCCTGTGCAATGATTCAACTCATTTCAATCCGATGCAAAAATATGAAGATGTAAACGTACGATTTCGAAAGGGTCAATGTCGTCGCCAGGGAGTGCAAGTGGCAAAGCCAACATCCCGCCGATCATGCCTAGCATGCATGCAAGCTCGAGAACGTTATTGCAAATGAACCAGGCATTGACGGGAATGCCGAGGATCCAGTCGTAGATGATTTGATAGGATGTAGAGATAGGGTGGAGAAAGGATAGGATGAGTGTGACGAGAAGTTTATAAGGCGGTGTGAATGGGGGAAAAGCAACCACAGAGAGGAAAATATACAGCGGTGGCGCGATTGAGGTACAATCAACGAGTGAGTAGTTACCACTCTTCGACTGGATGACGATGAAGGCCGAGCGAATGAAGAAGAGCATAGACGAGAATATGAGGATCAAGATGATGCGAGGTGGATATTTTCTTTGAGCATTGGTTTTTCCGGAGGTGACGACGAACGGTCGAAATGGTTCGTATACCTTCTGAATCCAATCTCTTAGAACGGGTGCGGAGGACAGACCTCGAACGAGGTCGAAGACGAGAAGGAAGGCGGTTGGAAGTAATTCGAGCATCGTAGTGGTACTGGTGCTAGTAGTTCCGCTTGGTGGATACATCTTGTCAATTCGCGTTTGCTGCGACGGACGAGAAACAGTCGCTCACCTTCTGCCTTAATATACTCGAAGCTCATAAAATCAACATCGTTGCCCACACGTTGTTATATATGTTGCAGCTCTTTCCGATTCACTTAGGACAACACCCTAAGGTCCATTCGTCTTCCTCGAGGTCTCTTTCCGAGGTCCCAGCTCGCCGTACAATACCAAAAAATTATATTGTTTCATGGAATTGTCGACGGCAGCCAATCGCGATGACAGAATAATGTTTCTGGAGAGGTGAACGTGCATTGTTACGTCGCGATTACACTGAAGTTTGTACGACTCTGAGATGATTGTCAGCACTATGCCAGCCTCTGTACGAGTGCCTTGACGAGTGCAGTCACTGCGGCGGTAACGCTCAAGACGGGCTTCCGAAATGCCCGAAATTCCGAACGCGACCTGATAAGATATAGTCAACAAACAGAGACTATCCAATCAGATAGCGACGATTTGGATTAGTCATTAGGTCGTGTCATTCGAAGCAGTGCGACCACAGTACCGCAACTGCGACATGTATGATACGACACAAATTTCAACGAAATAAGTCCATGAAACATTTTCTTCCGAGAGCCTGAATTTTGAGGCCTCGAGTCTACTATCGAATGCTATAGGCTTAGGATACTATAATCGTGTTCCATACTTTGTCCATATTATTATTCCGCCGACACGTGTATCCTGTTTCTACTCAAGTGTGCGTTGAAAAGTGACGACCTTGTGTTGCAACTTGAGTTGCTGCACTCATGAATCTGTCCTTCCACTATCACTAGCGGTAGAGATACAGTATAACAATTATATCCCGATCTGACCAGAGAGAACTCATCATGCGACTTCTCATGGGAGTAATAAAGCTCGGTACAGGAAAACTTGCATTCTACTTCATGAGCGCAATGGCCCCGATAATCGTCACAGGAAGCTGAGCGACGGCTGTGAGACTCGGTAGCTTGACGAAAGACGTCGTTCGGGATGGTAGTCGAGTAAGTCGAGGGTCTCGTAAAGGAATTTTGGTAGCGGTAGGCACCCAGCAATAGACACCGTGATTCGCTGTAAGGAAACTCGAACGTCCCAGTATTGATGAAATGACTTTCGACACAATCTTGTCAATGCATACGCACCAGACTAGATTTCGGCATTCCAGGCCTCGGTTCTTCTGATGCCGTTAAGGGACAACAACGTGGTGGTGACGAAAATTGAGCTATTTGTGAGAGACTTTCTCAACAAGTCGAAGCGCTTCCTCAAAATTGAATTTCGACTCAATGGTAAAAAGGTTCAGATTAGATAAGATGTCCCTCACCTCTCACGTGGCCTTCCCGAATCCGGATATTCGCACTCCCCGAGCTTAAGATACGCGTCGTCAGGAACCAACAGGGTGTTACATAAGCCAGCGTGACGGTCAACTCATCGGCATACTCGTCCACCACAACTTCATAGTAACCAAATCTGAAACCAGGGATAGTTGCGGGACGATTGAAGCTTCACTTCTCTGGTTTCAAAATTTTATTATATGCAATACTCATGAAGTAGTGCCCTGAAAGTTATCCGGCCCTCAACTCAGCATCTACCATGGTTATTTGGTTATTTCCAGCCATTTTCAAATTTTAATCCTGAGAGATTTCGGCAGGGGTTGTCGGCTATATCGGCCATATGGCGGACGTAAGGCGGAGTTCCAAATGCCGGATAGACGGAGTTTCCCTTTTAGGCAGCCTCCCACATATGAGAAGTTGCTCGAGAGGAGCTCTCAGCTGCCCGAGCTCAGAACAAGCGCCTCATGCAGCAATGTCAGCTCCAAAGACCTCTCGTCATGAGCCACTGTCTCATGAGCGGCCAAAAATAATATATATATTATTTTAGCCTAGGGTTAGGTTAGAAATTCGTAGAATCTCGCCGGATTTCGTCAGGGTCCTGGGCGCTTGTCACGCTGTGACACCCTGTCGGTACCTTGTGAGGGGTATCTTACAAACGGGATCCGCGGCATCCCACCCCATGACTGAGCTGTATATAAAGTCTTGATCGTGCTTAAGAACGAGCCCTCTCTTCTTCTCAAACCGTCATCAACATGAGTTCGAGCCCACAGAACATTAAATCTGGCCCCATCATTCTCGTCGCGACTGTAAGATTCCCTGATCAGATAAGGCGGTAATCCGATGGCATGACGTCATTTCGAATATTTCCAGCTTAACGCTGCTCCTGGGAAAGAGTCCGAGATTGCGAAACACTTGAAGATCATTTCGAAAGCCTCCAATTCGGATAAGGAACCGGGGTGTTTGACTTATCGTACTGTGCAGTACGAAACGAAATTCGTCGTATTTGAAGAGTGAGAAATTCCTTCTGTGAAGTTGCTAGGCCGGCTAATGATCAACTTGCCAATGATCGCATCTGCTATCTGTTCCTTGTCATTGACAGATATGCCGATCAAGCTGCAGTTGACCAACACTTAACGAGCGAAGAGTTCCTCGCGTTCAAGGCAGATCTCCCTACGATCCTTTCGGTAAGTGGACGATTACTAAATAAAGGAGCCGGAGACTCACTGCGTGTAGGGTGATCCGAATCTGAGTTTCTACTCTGAGTTTAAGTAATCTCATCACGGCGAAACGAGCTCGGCACGAACATTGCGAGCCATGAAATAATCGCGCAGCATTGTCTTTCAAAGTAAACAAATGATAAATATAAAGATCGAGTCAACAATCCAGAGCGCAATTAATGGCTCACACTGATTCGTCTCCGATAATCGAAACTCGAGACTGAGCTTATCGGCATCTTTCGAGTACGAAGCCTGACGGCTCCGCCGTGCTATGAGGGAACGGCCTGCGACGGCCGCAGCGTCAGAGTTGACGGCGCCAGCCCTGCGGAATTGAATGCCGGCTGTGTGAGAGATCAGATAAGATGCCTTTGAACACCCTCAAAGGATGGACGATGATAGTGTGACTTACGCAAGCTGTGCAAATGCTCGGATCATCCTGAAACCAGTCGTAGCGCTGAGCAAGTCGCTCGGCGCCGCGTAGGGTCTGAGAGGGACACAGGGATAAATCTATATAAGAGGTGCAGATATCATTGAAGGACCTTCACTTTCAACACCATGAGCTCTGATCTCGCAAACATCAAGTCTGGACACATCATTGTTGTCGCCGAGGTAAGCAGGACCTCTATCCCTCGATAGATCACAAGGATGAACGGAGATCGATTTCGTTAGGGCGAAGCAATACCCGGCAAAGAATCTCAAGTCGCCAAACATCTGACGACGATCGCTGCACTAGCAAATTCCGATGCTGAACCAGGCGTATTGGTTTATCGAGTTGTTCAATACGAGACGAAGTTCGTCACGTTCGAAGAGTACGTCCCAATATTTTTATCCTCGGATTCCAATGTTCAAAGGACACATTATGATCTTTACAGATACGTAGATGCGGCATCCGTCGCAAGTCATCTAGGTAGCAAGGAATTCGTTGCCTTCCAGCAGGATTTTGCCAATATTCTCGTCGGCGTGAGTCTTTCATGATTTTAATTTCCGAAAGACTGTCTTAAGTTCAACTAGGGTGCGCCCAAATTGGGCTTTTATTCGGAGATCAAGTAAGCTTTCAACATCAAAAGTGTTGGAGAGTCAGATGGACTTGATTGATTTAAATTAAGCCGGCGCCGGAGGCAAACGGATTATAAATATCAAGCTAGATATCCAGCAGAAAGTCTAGGGTGCCTTAGCAGTTAGCAGAAGAATTGAAGGTTGTAGAAGACATCCGGACATGGTTCTAAGACTCTTGATTCCTTGGTAAACCATGACAAGGTGTTTGAGCGTCGACTTTAGGTTGAGCGTCGTTGAGGCGGATGACATAAGCAGGGCCAGCAGCCAAATCCGGTGCAGTTTCGCTCGAATTGCACTCGTCACTTGCATCGTTGCCTCGCCCCTTGCCTGACCTCGAACAGCCTCTGGCACACGCAATACTGCTTTTAACTCGTAGTCGAAGTCGACCATCCGCATCTCCAGAAAGAAAAGAAAAAACCTACAGCCCGCTACAAGCCCTGCTTCAAATGACGCGATCAACAACCAAGCTCTCGCCATCCAGTCCACGAGCAGCAACACACTACAATTTGGTACAAAGCTCGGTGAGTCTCGGGCATCCTATCTATACATCATCAGGGACACTCACCGACGCCGACGTTCTCGCCGACAGATTCCTCTGTGCCCTCGCTGTATGAGAGTCGCAATGTTTCGCCATAAGACGTCTTTGCTCGGCCGACAGCTTCGATCTCGGTGTGTCCCTTGTGAATGAAGGAATGAAGGGCATCCTCGGGCTGTTCCTTACTCTGAGCTCGGTTGTGGACATGGATGGACGTGAAATAGCATGTCTATAGGCTATTTCGAGGATATCGACTTGGGAGGCGAGGGGCTAGCAACCCTTCGCCGAGGGGGCTCACCATCCTAGCCCGAGCACTTTTGTATCGATAAATCTCATGGAGACTCTATAAAACCCACTCGTCGACTCGAACGTCGTACCAAGCTCTCAGCTACCTATCTGAGTCAACGTTCGATATATCCTCAAATGCCTGCCCCTCCAGAAGATCTCCCCGTCACCCTCCATCACGAGTACGTTTCTCATCTTCACAAACCTCCATTCATTGAATCTCGATGCAGCATATACCCCGGCATCGACCCTACGTCTCATTTCAAGAATAAAACCTACGCCGGAAAAATCGTCCTCGTCACCGGCTCATCACGCGGTATAGGACAAGAAATAGCACTCTTCTACGCTCGCGCAGGCGCATCTTTAGCTCTTCTCGCTCGGGATCAAGCTTCTCTCGATGTCGTCAAGGAGTTGATTCTTAAGGATGAAGAGGTTGTGAAGGACGGGAGTGTGCGGGTTGAAGTTTTTGAGGCGGATGTATGTAGTGTGAGGGAGGTTGAGGGGGCTGTGAGAGGTGCTGTTGGGAAGTTTGGGAAGTTGGATATTGTTGTTGCGAATGCTGGTAAAGCAGATTTATACGATCGACGTACGTCCACCCACTCCTTTATTCCTACTCAAGCTCATGTTGAGATGGCAGCTTTCACGGCAGACGATCCGGAGAAATGGTGGAAGACTGTTGAAGTCAATCTTCGAGGCGTGTACAATATCGCACAGTCAGTCTATTCTCCTCGACCTGCGCGTTTGATCTAACCTATTATATTCTAGCTATTCCCTCCCTCATCTCGATAAGACCTCCGGATATTTCGTTATCACATCGTCTCTTGCAGCCCAGGCTCGATTCCCTTTCTTAAGTCCCTACTCCGTGTCGAAACATGCCGTCGGTCGGTTAAACGAATACATCGCCCTCGGTACGCACTCCCCACCCCCACCTTCTGACATAAATTAACATGATGACATAGAACACCCCAAAGTAAAATCCATAGCATTCCACCCCGGCGCAATCAAAACAGCAATAACAGCAACAAATCCCTCAATGGCCCAATACTGCATCGACACGCTCCAACTTCCCGCTGCGACTGTATTGAGATTTACTTCTGGGAAGGCGGATTGGCTTTCTGGGCGGTGAGCTTCTTTTCTTTAACTTGATGAGAGGGTGGGGTGTTGATGGGGTTTCGGGCGGTGTGTAGGTATTTTAATGCGAATTGGGATTTTGGGGAGGTTGAGGAGAGGTTTAGGGGGAGGGTTGTTGAGGATGAGGGGCTTGTTAGTCGGCTTGCTGTTCCGCTTTGAGAGGAGTCAGGAAATGATAGTGCATACGGCCCGTATCTGATGTTGATGACGCAGAGTGTTGAATTCGAGATTGTTTGTTTGTTTATTTCCTTTGGACCCGTTCGGAGAATGATGTGGTCCTTGCCAGTGATCACGAGGTGCATTGTTCGAACGTTCATCATCATCAATGATCCTGGGGCGACGTCAATTCTCGATTCTTGTTATCTTGGATGACGATGAGGGTTGATTGTGGATGACTGCGGATACGCTCAGACCCTTTTACGTCGAGTCAAGATACCGGATTGGGTACTTGCGTCTCACTCTCAGGTTCTCGGCACTACTAGTAAAGAGGGCAGACGATGCTCGAGGCTCGAAGTTCCCTGAAGTTCCTTGAAGTGAATTCAAACGTTTGCATTGACGATAGCGGTAGCGATATCGGGGACGATGGGCAGAGCCATACGGGCCCGGGTGCATACGGTAACATGACGGGGACTTGCAAGGCTTGGCCTCCGGGACGGGTTCGAATTCGAATTCGAATTCAGAATGGACTTTACTAGGCGACGCTCGAGTTTAAAAAGCCTGGACAATGGACATCGATATCGCTCGACTCGAGTTCTCAGGCTGCTAAACTCGGCCGCTGCTGATCTTGCTATTCTCGCTGGTGCTACTGCTACTTGCGCTCCTGCTGCTAGTCGTGCTGCGACTGAAGCGATAACCACTGCACTGATTGCAATATTGGATCCTCGTCGTATCTTATTTGAAGCAACTTGTTCAATTGAAGATGCCTATCCCGCCTGAAGATCTCCCAGTAAAAATTCACCACGAGTACGCCCCCTCCACCCCCTCCATCCCCCCATTCCTCACTAACATAATCCTACATCATCCAGTATTTATCCCGGCATCGACCCAACACCCCACTTCGAGCAAAAGACATACACCGGCAAAACAGTCCTAATAGCAGGTGCATCCCGCGGTATCGGAGCGTGTATTGCGAAATTCTATGCGCGGGCTGGGGCGAATCTCGCTTTGGTTGGTCGATCGAAGGAGGGTCTTTTGGGTGTGAGGGAGGAGATAAAGGATTTGGCACCTGAGGCACGAGTAGGGGTGTTTGAGGGGGATGTGTGTGATGTTGGGGATGTTGAGAGGGTTGTTAGGGAGGTTGTGGAGGATGGTACTGATGCGGGGTTGGGTAGGAGGTTAGATATTGTCGTTGCTTGTGCTGGGAAGGTTGATTTATATGATCGACGTGCGTCTCTCCCTTTTTCTGAGTGCATTGAATATATTCGTTGACGGTGGTTATTATAATGAATAGCGTTCACGGAAGATGATCCTGAGAAGTGGTGGAAAACCGTTGAAGCGAATCTCAGAGGGGTATATAACATCGCTCAGTACGCCCCCCCTCCCCCCTCCCAACATCCTTCCGCGTCGATTTATTTGAATGTACAGCTTTACGCTCCCGCATCTAGACAAGACATCCGGATACTTCATAATAACATCCTCAACAGCAGCTCAATGTCGTATACCTTTGATAAGTCCATATGCAATATCTAAACATGCTGTTGGCCGTTTGAATGAATATATCCCCATCGGTTCGTCTTCCTCCTCCTCTCCTCCCCCTCCCCTCTCCCCCTTCTCCTCAACTGACTAATAATTTCAATTTCAATTTCGATTTCGATTTCGATTTTGATTTTGATTTTGATTCTGATTTTTATTCTTATTCTGATACGCAGAACATCCGAAAGTCAAATCAATAGCATTCCACCCCGGCACGATAAAAACGGCAATGACAGATATGAACCCATCCATCGCGGAATGGTGTGTTGATAGTGTTGAGTTGGCGGCGGGGTGTTGTTTGAAGTTGACGGGGGGTGGGGGGGATTGGTTATCTGGTCGGTACGTTTTTCTTCTTTCTATTTTTATTCCTATTTCCTATTGGTTATTCTCTATTCGTTATTCGTTCGATGTGGATGGTTTGGATCGGATGACTTGTGATGTGAGGAGGCTGATTTGAGAGTAGGTTTTATGATGCGACTTGGGATTTTGATGAGGTTGAGGAAAAGTGGAAAGAGAGGATTGTGGAGGATGGGGGGTTGGTTAGTCGGCTTTCGATCCCTCTTTAACTTCTTTTGGTTCGAGTCTTGGGTTTCGGTTTTGGGAAATGTGGGAAATGTGGGAAATTGGGAATTTTGGGATCTTGTTGGGGAATTTTGGTTGTTTGATGTGTTGTGATCGTCTTTGGAAATACTGCTATAATGAAATTCGTGTTGTAGCAGAGGAACGTCGCGACTCGCGAATACCGGACGAAAAGAGCGAGGACTTTGGAGCATGGTATTGAGATCTAGATGTCGTCATTTGACGAGGCTCGTACTCTCAGCTTTCTATGTCATCCAAAATGGCACAGGTCGTCCGTTGAGCAGGCGATTACGACGGTAGAGCACTTGAAAGCTTGATTGTAAAGCAATATTATCGTCTCCATTGATCGATTGATCGCGATGATTCTCTCATCATGAGATATTAGTGCGATTTTTGGAGATCTCAGACTGGACGAAAGAATTCGGCCAGTGAGATCTTTGGAATGAACTAGAGCAGAATCAATTGATGAAGGTCATGGGCCCTTTGGTCCCAAAGAGGATCAAAGACAGAACAGCCACTACACAGCCCGGCGGATACAGAGCGCGCAGCAATGAGCTTCTAAGACGTACTCACAGTCCGAACTTCGAAGCAACCTCGGAAGCAACCAGTGATGGCCGGACGGTGGGACTAGCCGGTGATAGACGCCAACTATCGGTTCGGAGGTCGCTGACGGCTGAAACGATGGCGATAGACAGACTTTCTCACGAAACCTACCCTTTGGAATTTCAGACTCCGACCAGATTTTGTTGCTACCGTGAAACCTCAGTCATTCGAAGTTTTGCGACTGTACACACATTGTAAAATCACAAATAAATATCTGGAAGATGATTTCAATATATTGAATGATATTAGCTTCCCCTTCACGTTGTACAAGTCAATATCTAGGTCAGCTTCGCCTTCAGCATTGTCAAGTTTAGTCTCCAACTGTCCAAGATACTATACGACTCGACTTCGGCATCAAAGCTCCGATGAGAAGTGGCTTTATATACTTGAAGGTTATGCTTTAGAACAGAAAATGATCCAAAACGATGACTCAGAACACGACTTTCATATTTATCTGCAGGGATCCTCAACTGTGACCAATCGTGACGCAGGGCAGGACGGAGTTAAGAAGGTTGCACTGAGGCGGGAGCTGACCAAGCCGAAGTTGGAACGCGGTCGGTGGTTCGGTTTTCGGTTAATCTTTTCGCACCGGTATCCGGCAGCGGTCTGTCTATCGGGTCGATTCAAAGGTCGCCAAACTATCGCCGATAGTTCCCTATCGGTCGATAGCGACTGTGCTCTAAGCGAACCGTCCGTCCATCACTGGAAGCAACTATTGAAGCAACTGCGGAAGCAGAACAGATCTGGCGATCGAGTCGAGTCATTCAGCAATCGACCACTGAAACTGACACAGACAGATCAGCAATATTAATGAAGCAAACTCGACGATACAGTTGGCAATACCAATAGCATCACTTATGCCCGTTCGCCGAAATGGGGTGACAAAAAGAAAGAAGAGCGCCAAAGTCTAATTGGACACTCTCGTTAACATCACATCCGAACTTCCGCACTCTCGGCATCTCGGAAGGACACGATCATTCCATTTTCTGGCATCATGATCATCGATATCACGGCAGAAGACCGCGCACACGACTCTCTCCCATCC
Organism: Sistotremastrum suecicum HHB10207 ss-3; assembly: GCA_001632355.1. NCBI lineage: Eukaryota > Fungi > Basidiomycota > Agaricomycetes > Sistotremastrales > Sistotremastraceae > Sistotremastrum > Sistotremastrum suecicum. The sequence goes on along the minus strand of KV428061.1, from coordinate 87,144 downwards.
TCATTGGATACTCTCGTTAGTGTCACTGTCTCGTATGGTCCATCGAGATTATGGGCGAGATTCTGGCGCTTGCGGGGGTTTTGGAGGGAGTTGACCAATTGGAGGAGGGGGCCTAGGGGTAAATATAGATGTGGATGTGACTGGGTGGTGGGATTCGGGGTATATAAGCTGGTGAGATTGATGAGCTGATCGTCGTCGTCGTTTCAGTTCTTGGCTGACGAGCTGAAACAGAAAGAATGACTAGAGCGAGTGCGACGCTCGACGTGCTCCCTGGAGCCTTTGTGCTATTCCTCGGTCTGCTGTATGCACTCTCGTATATCCGCGTGTTACGAGAGTGGTCGGCAAAGTTCTACAACCCCTTCAAGCCTTTCATCGTCTTACCAACGTCTGCTCGTCCTCGAAAGAAATATACATTTCGTATTGTACTCCTGCTCGTCCTCGCCTTCGCGCTTGTCGTCCTTCGCGTCGTCATCCTTGGGTCTGAGGGTGTCAACGTCGTCGGCATCGTAGCCCTCCTTCCACCAGTTTACATCCTCAGCTCCCTCAGCTACTCGCCTCCTTCAACACCTCCATACAAAATCCTCCTTACGCTGATCTTATTCCTCCTCGCTCCCTTCTCCAAGATCTTCTCCATCATCCACGATTCTATCGTCGGTACACCCATCGACGCATTGTCTGTATGGAAGAATGTAGCAGAGCTCGTCTGCGTGCTGGCTTTGATCGGCGGCATATTGGGCATGCCGTTGGCTATTCCATCAGATGACATCGATCCATCCCAAATCGTACGTCCATCCCCGTTACTTTCCTCCCTCACAAATCTGACTCTTAAATCGATGTACAGGGAAAAGAAATCTCGCCGGAGGACTATTCGACTCTCTTTGAGATGATAACTTTCTCATGGATATACCCTCTTATCCGTCTCGTGCGTCCCTTTCGTCCTCGATGAACACTCATTCTAACTAAGATCCTAGGGATCGACGAAAACGCTCTCGGAAGAAGACGTATGGGCGCTCTCACCCTCTATGCAATCCCGTCCTCTCTTTACCAAATTCTCCGCAATCAAGTACGTATCCTTTCTTCTCTCAAGAACATTATAATAGGATGCTGATTGGTGCGTTAGGACGAAGAGTCTCGTACGACGTATCATACGAGCTAACGCGAGAGACATGACCTTGGATCTCGTGCTGATGGTCGTCTCTGTCATACTCTCTTACGCGAGTCCTTACTTCCTCAAACAAATCCTCGACGCTCTCACTCTCCCTCCATCCACATCTTCCCCTTCCCCTCCCTCCTCTTCCTCCTTCCCCGCATTCTCCTCCCCCACCTCCACCTCCACGTTCTCGGCCTCGGCCTCCGGATCCGCTGCATCCGTCGACGTCGACGTCGACGCCGAAAGACTAATCCGCGCAACATCAGCAGCCCTCTCCCTATTCTTCTTCCAACTCCTCAAATCCCAAGCGGATCTCTTTCACCTGTATCATGGACGAAGAGCAAGTTCGAGGATTAGGAGTGAGCTTATGTGTGCTGTTTATGAGAAGGCGTTGAGGAGGAGGGATTTTGGAGGTGTTACTGCTACGAGTGCGACCGGAGCGAGCACGAACACGAATGAGAAAGGTTCGACGAACGAGAAGAAGCCTTCAAAGGACGGGAAGGACGGGACGAAAGAGACGAAAGAGAAGGATAAGAAAGAGAAGGGGAAGAAGCCAAAGGAGACGGGAAAGAAGGAGGATCCAAACGCGAAACCGGATAGCGCGGATATAGGCAAGATCGTTCAGCTGATGTCTTCCGACGCGGAGAGATGTGCGAATATGGCGAGTGGGATATATTATCTCTACGTACGTCCTCCCTCCCTTCCCCCCGTTCCATCTCCTCAACGTTTTTGTTAATCGTAAAATGTAGGGAGCTCCGGTTGAAATTTTGTTCGCTGTGACATTCCTCTACCAGTACGTCCCCCCTCCCCTCCCTCCCCTCCCAATCCAACAATCTGACAAACCGACGTAAATAGGCTCCTAGGACTATCCACCTTCGCAGGTCTCCTCCCTATAATACTCCTCTACCCCTTCTCATCCTATCTCTCCAAACGCGCCGTCCGTCTATCCAAAGAACTTCTTCAAGCTAAGGATCGAAGAACTAAGATTCTGAGCGAGGTGGTGGGGGGTGTGAGAGGTTTGAAGTGGTGGGGGTGGGGTGATCCGGGGAGGTGGATTGGTAGACTTATGCGTATGCGGGAGATTGAGGTTGGGATTATGATTAAAGGTACGGTTCTTCTGAGCTTTCGAGAGAGTTGATGGTTGTCAGCTCTGATGAGATGATTGATTGATTGATTGATTGATGATTGATGTAGGACGTGTGAATACGCTGGCGTTGAATTTTATTTGGAGTGTGGGACCTATATGTGTTAATGTGCTGTCATTCGCTTCTTTCGTGCTTTTGGAGAGGAAGGAATTAAGCGTCTCTGTGGCTTTTACCGTATGTCCCCTCCCCTCTCTCAATTCTACCAATTCCCCAATTCCCCAATTTCACAATTTCACAATTTCACAATGACTAAAATATGAATGACTGATTATTGTGGGTGGGTAGAGCGTGGCGTTGTTGAATATGCTGAGGTCCCCTTTGAACACGATTCCGCAGTATATCGTTACTGTGCTTCAGACTAGGGTGTCGGTGGAGAGGATTGCGTGGTTCTTGGATGAGGAGGAGGTTGAGGGGCAATTTTCTGGGCTTGCTTTGGCGGATTCGACGGATTCGACGGATTCGGATTTAGGTATGACTTTTGGTATGACTTTTGGTTCGATGGGTGTGAATTTGACTGATGGTGTGGCTGCTGTGGTAGCTGCTGCGGATTTGCGAGGGGATGCGAATATCGGAGAGGATGCTGAGGCAGCCTTGCACGAAGACGGAACTCGCGGAGGAAATGGAGATGATCGTGAGGAAATTCCTCGAGGACCGGGACCGGAATTGGGAATTGTGAATGGGTGGTTTAAATGGAATGAGGTGGACCGGTCAACGGTGGAAGGGAATAAGAACAGCGATGGGATTCTGGGGAGGATGAGAGGGGCTTTGAGATCGGTTTGGAAGTGGAGGTCATCTTCGATCTTGCCTACGACGGCTTCGACTTCGACTTCCGCCGCACCTGCTATCACTACCTCGGTGCATACTCCCTCTCACCTCGACGCATCGTCAACTACCATCCCAAACGATATCACATCGACCTCTGCTTCGGCTTCTGCAGACGCGAGCACGGATGCTGATGCAGAGAATGCCAAGGAGAGGAGGTTTGAGTTGAGAGATATCAATGTTGTGTTTCCTGAAGGGAAGATGACTGTTATCACTGGTCCTACGGCATCTGGGAAAACGGCTTTACTCGTACGTTCTTCCTTTCTATACCGAATATCAAGTTGAATGTTAATTGAACGACGCAGATGGCTTTGCTCGGCGAAATGACGACGCTCCCTTCTCCCAATGGTACTCCGACTCAAATCCTGCTCGACAAACAACCCTCAAAGATCCTTCCAAACGGTCTGACCCAATCCCTTTCCTACGCCTCCCAACAGCCCTACCTCCAACACTTCTCAATCCGCCAAAACATCCTCTTCGGCTCGCCCTACATCGCCTCCCGCTACAACGCCGTCCTACAATCCTGCGCACTCCTCGAAGATCTCGCTCTTCTCCCTGAAGGGGACGCTACGATTGTAGGAGCTAGAGGTGTGAAGTTGAGTGGAGGACAGAAGGGCAGGGTGGGGCTTGCGAGGGCTGTTTATGCGCTTAGTCAGTGGGTGCTTTTGGATGATCCGTTGAGTGCTGTTGATGCGGGTGTTGCGAGGGGGCTTTATGAGGATGTTTTGAGGGGTCCGCTTTTGAGTGGTCGGACTGTGGTATGTATCATTCTTTCTTGTTCTTTCTTGATTGGAATTGATGGTTCTGGTTGGGGTAGGTGTTGGTGACGCATCATGTGGAACTTGTGCTCCCCGGCACAGATTATTTGGTGAGGATGAAAGAGGGGAGAATCGAGTATCAAGGTGCGGTGGAGGAGTTGAGGGAAAGAGGTGTATTGGAGGGGATATTGAAAGAGGAGAATGTGGTTTTGGGAGATGATTTGATTGATGATGCGGCTGATGAAGATGCGGATGCTGATGCGACGGTAAAAGCTGGGACGAGTGAGGAGGATACAGAGGTTGAGAGTGTAGCTGGCGCTGCACCGGGAAAAGATAAAGGGAAGGCATCGACGTCTTCTGTGCTTAAGCCTGCGGTGGAGGTGGATGCGAAAACGACGAAGGCGAAGACGAAAGTGAAGACTGCGGATGAAGAAGAAGTGCGACAGACGGGATCGGTCAAGTGGAGAGTTTACAAAGCTTATTTGGTCGCATCGTAAGTCTATTCAAATTCTCCGAAGCTGAATCGGGAACTGATGGTTGATGATGGCGAATGTAGATCGTATTGGACGTGGGCTGGCTTGATCCTCTTCCTCTGCTTTGCGAGGGCGTTTGAGATTTCTGATCGGTTTTGGATCAAGGCTTGGGGTGATGTAAGTTTCTTATTCGTCGGGAACGAATATATTCTGATATTATTCCAGGCTTATCGGACATCCGATTCCTTCATCGGACGATCGTCTCTTGTTGTTCCATACTCCCTCGATCAACACCCTCTCGCAAATTCATACGCAGCAGCATTCGTACCCTACAACACACTCCTCGGCATCCCTCTTCCCTCAGCGAACGATCATCCTCTCTTCTACGTCGGTATCTACGGAGCCCTAGGACTCCTCGGAGCACTCATGAGTCTAATATCCCGCGCAATCCAATTCACAGGAGCGATCCGCGCCGCCCGAATCCTTTTCTCCCAACTCCTCAATTCAGTCATAAACGCAACGCTGCGCTGGCACGATACAACTCCCACAGGCCGCATATTATCTCGCTTCTCGAAAGATATTACAACGATCGACAGTTCGATCGCTCCGTCTCTTCAATCGTTCTTGGCATCTGTAGCGACGTTCATAGCTGCCGTAGTGACAGTTAGTACGGTCTTCCCTCCCTTCCTCGTTCCGGCGTTCTTCATCGGGTGGCTTTATGTGAAGATTGCCATGGGATATATAAACACCGGACGTGATTTGAGGAGGATGGAGTCGACGAATCGATCGCCTATATTCCAGGGCTTTTCGGAGCTTTTGGATGGGATTGTCACTGTTCGAGCGTTCTCTGCTGAACGGAGGTTCTTGGATGATTTGTTTGAGAAAATTGATGTTACTGCTAATGTAAGTCTCACTGTCTCTTTAGGCATTCAAAGCGGAAGGAGCTTATTCATCGTTGTAGATGTTCTATACGTTCTGGATGACGTGCGCCTGTGCGTTTATTCGGTGAGATAATGGCTGACTTTTTGAGCTAGGAATCGGTGGCTTCTTGTCTATTACGATATGTGAGTTCGTTGACTTCCGATGCTTCTGCGTGACTGAGATCGATGCAGTCTTGGTGCGGCATCTGTGCTTGTCACCGCTTTGATGGCCATCGCAGGCGGTGTTCCAGTCGGTCTCGCCGGTGTCACTATAACTTGCGGTAAGGAATCCAACGATGCGCTATGCATTCCGATGCTTAACAGCATCTATTCGTAGCTATGAGTTTCACAACTTCGGTGTATTGGGCTTGTCGGTATGCATATTCGACTTATTACTTATTACGTCATACTGATTATCCAACGTAGGTATTCAACTCGCGTCGAATTGGACTTGAACGCCGTCGAACGCATTGTCGAATACCTTGACATTCCGCAAGAACCGCCCGCTATCATTGAATCGAACCGACCGCCGGCATATTGGCCCTCGAAAACGACGAAGAATCCAATGCTCGAAGTTCGAGATCTGGAGATCCGATATGCGCCTGAGTTACCCTCGGTTCTTAATGGGATATCGTTCGCGCTTCGTGCGGGAGAGAGGATTGGGTTGTTGGGCAGGACGGGGAGTGGGAAGTCTACTTTGACGATGAGCTTGTTGAGATTTGTAAGTTGCTTTGTTCGCTCGTTCGATCTGGTTGCTGATGGGGGGTCTAGGTTGATCCGCATAAAGGATCTATTATCATGGATGGAATTGATATTACGAGCATTGGGTTGTCCGATCTTAGATCCAAGCTTGTAAGTTGTGGAGACACGTGGCTCTCTCATCTCCGCTTGATAACTGACGATTTCGCTCAGACCTTCATACCTCAGGATGCTAGTAAGAGTCGATGATTATAGTGTCCTGATCATGCTCTAAGACTACTTTCAGGTTTGTTCGCGGGGACTATCCGCGAGAATCTCGATCCGTTCGGTGAGCTCACTATTGATGATACTTTCGAATCCATGCTGATGAAGGCTCTAGGTGACTTCACCGACGCGGAATGCTTAGACGTACTGTCTCGCGTCCACATGATTGCCCCGACGTCTCACTCAAAGCCCTCTGCGACGCCTCTCATTCCGACCACCGAAGCGGCCGGCGAAGCACCAGCACCGTCCAAGCCTTCAGATTCCCTCGCCTCGATAACGCTCGACACGAAGATATCTACGGGAGGAATCAACTTCTCTCAAGGTCAACGTCAGCTGTTAGCTCTCGCAAGAGCTCTTCTTCGACAAAGCTCGATCGTGATTCTTGATGAGGTATGTCGAATTACGTCATATTCGACTCAGAGAATATTGACGCGATCTTGTGTAGGCTACTAGTAGTATTGATTTCGAGACGGATCAGAAGATACAAGCGTCCATCCGCGAAGAGTTTTCCGGTGCTTTGTTGATAACAGGTGCGTCTATCTGCTCTATCTTCGCGGCCCAGCGAGACGCTGACTCGTTCTTTGCTCTAATAGTTGCGCATCGCCTATGGACGATCATCGACTACGATCGACTTATCATCCTGGACAAAGGCCGCGTGTCTGAATTCGATACACCGTATAATTTGATCAGGAAGGAGGGTGGGATTTTCAGGAATATGTGTTTGAGGAGCGGGATGTATGATAGACTTGAAGAAGCGGCGAAAAAGAATGTCGAAGCGTAATATACCGATAGAAACTGCTTGTCCATGCACAGCATGAGAATAAAATATACTGCGTTGCGACTTCGGGAGATCTCGACTCAGTGCGAGTCCCGACAACTGGAAGGTCGTATTTGATCTTTCAAATTTGTATCTGATGATTGATGATTAGAAGTCCTACTAGGGACAGTATTACAAGCTAAGCTTTAGTATGAGTATTATGTAAATGTCAAATAACCACGGTCCATTTAGTCCGAGAAGCCCCAGTCCACGAGAGAATAATCATAACAAAGAGATCAGTCGACGTGGACATCGCTACGACCATACACGGCTCGCGTCCGAACTTGGATACTCGAGTTCCGTTTCATACATCGTTGTGAGCTCCACGATAGATGCTGCTTTACCGTGTATTTTTCGCAAGTTTAAATTCAATCGAGGGCCCTGCATGATGGATCTCAGCGAATTTCTGGGCGAAGACGAAGAAATAGACGTACTGAGAAGCAAAGGACTGCGATATTCCATCTGAGAGTTTGATCAATCTGGGCGTGAATGCGTGAACGAAAAGCGAAGCTTACGGATAGACGAATGATATGACGTTTCCCCATTCGAGCGACCAGGCTATTTGGCAGATTATACTTAACACTTTTGTCGGGAACGTCAACACATTGCTCTCGTCGCGTTGCAAGGGGAAGCTTACATAACGTGATAACATAGTACCATGCCCCATCGGTAAAGATCGGTAAACTGATCAAGGAATATCCAGACTGAACACCTTCGTTGTGAACTTTCTTAGCTGTCATCGCAAACAGTAGAGTCTCGAAAACGATCGAAGGTAACCTTCCGAAGAATCACATCTATAAGTCTGAGTCTGCGTTGAAGAGTTAGAAGAGTCTCACCAAATCGCGAGACGGGCATTCGATAGGGCGGTCGTAATACATGTGTAGTAATCCGGGTTGGAGTATATCAAGACACGATCGTACTGCCGTCCAGAGAAAAGATCCACAATCATAAGCGATGTCCCGGTCGTATATTGCAGTACGAAGGCCGTCACTAAAAGCACCAAAACGGGTCTCTTACAACCGTAAAGCGCGTAAACTGAGGAGTCAGGTAAGCTGAGAATTCCAGGGGCTCGTAACGAATTGCTCACCTCGAACGACAAGGATCGCTTGAGTTCCTAACATGACCACTCCACCTATGGCGCTCTGATATATCCCCATTATACGACAATATTCTGTCGATGGAGGAAATCCAGTTGTCCATCCGTCCCAGGGAGATCCCATCGAGCTGAAGCTCTCTGATGAATGATTCGTCTAGAATTTATGAGTCGATGATGGACGTACATGAGTAGAAGTAAACCGAAATATCGTGCATAGAAATGACAGAATTTACAGGTTGACCAGGATGATCTTGAATGTGTTCAAGTTCCATGGAAGGTTCAATGTAGAGGCGACAAACCTCCAGATGTAACGGATCTGAGGATAGAAGAGTGTGAGCTATGATCCTTTCCGAGGCTGACGAAGAGAATGTCTTGATGTACCTCATCTTCGAGCGTGATCATGATATCCCATATCAACCAAGTCAACGCAGAAACTTCACCCGCTAAACTTCAGACATGCTTGCATGACGAAAGATGAACATTCATACCGAATCCATAAAGAGCATAAGAGTCTCTCTGCAACAGCTCATCCGCCAACGACATCTGATACGAGAGAGAAACCTCGATTATGGTACGACTCGTATTCGTCCTGAAGTCCATGCACCAGTAATATTGCCTCGCAACTCAGGCTATGCTACAGTGCAGCTACACGTAAACGCAAGTAAACGTGTATCCGATCATTCCGCTGCGCTCCTGAAGTCGACCCGATCTCACATCGCACTATTGGTGGCCTATTCGGAAGCTCAGGACCAGTCGAGATAGTGAAACACGAGGTACTGAGGGTTTAGATCTGGTAGCAGAGTTAGGCGCTTTTGTTTCCGTGCACGTCCTGCAACTATACGGTTCTTCCGACTTCATCCGCGGAAGTCGCACCGCCCAAGGAAGGGTCAATTGTTCTCATGAATGTCTGCATGTTCCCCCAGTGAATTACCACGCCGTACGAGTTTGTAGAACAAGACAGAGATTGGAAGAAGTTATAACGCCAGAACAAGCTTATGCTGTCGGAAAACTTTGGGGAGAAAATGAAGGTTAATGTTACGTAAGCCAACGCCAAAGAAGTTTACCCGATGTTTCCAACTCCGATCAGCTTCAGTAATTATAACTTCAGGTTCCATTTGACCTCCAGCGTCACACAGTCAGCGCTGAACGATGACAGAGGATGAAACCGGGAATCATGAAGGCATGCCTTATCGTCTTAAGATCCAAAGCTTGAGCATGATTGGCTCTGGGACAATCCAGATCATTGACTGGTCAGCCGGATCCACGAGTTGCACTGCCTGTGCTTCTTCACCATGTCGAAAACCCTGGCACGATCATCGCCTCAGTTGATCTCCTGAGTTATCTGAGCTGGATAGATGGATTTAAGACTGTCTGTCTTGATTCGAAGGCTTTGCTCTTTCTGCGGTATTCTTAGATCATGGACTCGATCCAACCCCAGTTTTCTAAATCCGATGTTCAGGATTTACACTTTCACGCTACTATCGGATGCGGTGATTCATCAGTCGGATTTTTTGTCAGAGCTTTGCTGATCTTTTTTTTTTTTTTTTTGCCTGCAGTTTCCGCATTCTCTTGGCTGGTTTGGGATATGCTCATCTCGTTCGATGATGAGGTATTTGTTTATAATAACTTCCGCTTTCGAGATAATAATTGAACGAGAACATCTAGGTGCGATATGTCTGGAGGTATATAGACTTTTGATTTCTCGCTCTGCGCTACCTGACATATCGCAAACAGATCACCAAATTCAATCTGCAAATATCTCTATTTCTATTCTCGGTACATCGGTTTGGCAATTTTGATGTAAGTGGGTTTGCTGTCTTCAGAGGGGTAATTCAATCCATAATTTACTGCAGTGCCATGGGACCAGAATATAACGGATGGCGGCAACATCCAAATTCTCTGACAGACTGCCGGACACCTTTCATCTACGATGCAATAGGTATCAACGCTATCGGACTAGCCTCAACTGCCATGCTAATGATGAGAGGTGATTTGGTCGATCAAAAGAGCTACAGGCTTTCATATGACGATGAACCCCAGTATACGCTCTCTACGGCTGTCGACGTTCTATGCTCTATTTCCTCCTTCTTTTCAGCTTTTTATACATCTCGACAGACGTCATTTTAGCTATATTGATCTGCATCGGCAATAAACCTCTTTTGGTGGAGCTCAGTGCGGATGTAGCGGTGTGTCTCAATTTTACCGTCTCTGCACGAGTTGGTGCATGGTGCGTTTATCCGTTCCGTTTTCCTTCCATTATATCCCGTTAATTTATGGAATAGGATTCCATGCGTCATCACGCAAGTTCTTTTGTTAGTCCTGATCTTCGTGAAAAGGCTTTCTTCTGGACTTCCTATCAAACATCGGTCGCGGTACATGTCACTCATCGTGAGAGACGGTTTCTGGACATTTGTTCTTCTCACTGGTAGGCATCGACTATATATTCCCCGCATATCATTGATATGTGGTGTATCAGTCGGCTCGATACTCTGCAATGTGTCGTACGCCACCAATCATCCACAGATGTTCGCGTTTATCGTTCCGTAAGTTTCTGCGATAGTTTTGTGACGTCTGTTCTGATCGCTGCACAGGTGGTTCTCGGCGATCATCTCGTACCCTGTAAGTCTCTGCATTTTCTAGTAGACGTCTCAAGACTGAAAAGTCGACTAATTCAGGGGTCCCGACTGAATCTGAATATTCGAAAAGTTCACGACAAGCCAATGACAGTCATTGGGCTAAGTATGCTCGAAAATCTACAGGAAAACGAAGAGGAGGAGAATCAGCAGCTACCCAGAAATCAGCCCTAATGGCCAGTCTGATATGCTCGGAGGTGATCTTTATGTACGGTCTCAGCGCGAGTGTGGACTTTTCTTATACGACGAGAAATATATGGACGTGCAGACCGTTAGCGAGATGAATAATTTGTAGCATACGATATCCTTATAGTCTTGCTAGTAAAAGACATCAAAGTACTGACAGTCTTGGGCGCTTTGGCGCTTACGCTTCCGTGCTTTCCCTCGAAGTTCGAGCGTCTCCCGACAGTCAGGGCTCCAGGAATCCGACACGGCACAGCCCACGGACAGGGAACCGTTGTGTAGACATCTACATGCTGGAGAACCTGAAACAACATCGATTGGGCAACTGGGACAGGTTGATCGAGAGCATAATTCACTGACTAAGCCTTGGTTCCTGTGAAAATCACTCAATCGCTCAAGATCTAGAAATCGCACGGACTACTAGTAGTTACGTACTAGTAGAAGAGGTCGAATATTACGTAAGACGTGCAGCGAAGAGGTATATGTTTCCAACTCCGACGTCAACACACTTTCACTGGCACCAGGGCAGGCTGAGCGTCTTGCTGGGCCCTGAGCGCCGAACGCAAGGAGAATGAAACTACGAACCATGAAATTACAGCCTTGTCTGATCTTATGGTGACAAGCCTCGCCCACTGGCTTTTGTGGGACAGTCAGCATTCCAAAGTATCTGAGCATGAGCGCTTCGAATTCGGCATCTGGATTCATGCGTTGCGCAGGCTGTTACGCACTCGCATGCGCTGCATAATCGTGAGTGAGGCCGCATGCGCTGGCGTAATCGCAGTCAGTGTCTTGCCGGATCTCTGTCCTGCAGTACGATGATTCACAAGTCGACTTAAAGATCTGTCCTTCTTCAAGTTCGAAGGGTCTGATTCATCCGCGGCACTGGCATTCTTCAGATCATGGAGCAGAGCCGACCCCAGTTTTCTGAATCCGAGCTTCTGGATTTACATTTCCACGCTACTGCCGGATGTGGTGTGTCAATACTTTGTCTGCTTTAGATCTCCAATCGGAAGATTACTAATAGAATTTCACCTGCAGTCTCTGCAATCTCATGGTTGATTTGGGACATGCTCATCTCGTTTGACGACGAGGTATTTATCTGTATATTGTCTGAGGGATATGAATTGACTGAGAGCTTTCAGGTGCGATATGTCTGGAGGTCTGTATCTCTTTCATCATTTCCCTTGCGTACGGATTATCGACTCGAGTCAATGTTATACAGGTCACCAAATTCATTCTGCAAATATCTATACTTCTACTCTCGCTACATAAGTTTGATCATCCTAATGTACGTGCACTTCACGTTCTCTCAGCTCTATTCCAGCCCATGACCATGACGAATACAGTGCTATGGGTCCACAATTCAACGGTTGGCGGACACATCCAGATTCCGTGACGGACTGCCAAACAGCGCTCATCTACGATGCAATCGCTCTCAATTTTATAGGTCTAGCCTCAAGAACCATGCTCATGTTGAGAGGTACAGTAACCCATCTCACCAAACCATCCCAGCGCGTTTTTCATCTTTTCTAACGAGGACGGCTAGTATACGCCCTTTACGGATGTCGTCGTTCAATGCGCTATTTTCTTCTCTTTCTCAGCTTTTTATACGTCTCTGTAGACGTCTGTCTAGCAGCGCTCATCTGCATCGGGAATCGACCGCAATTAGTTGATATCAGTTCAGATCTGGCTGTCTGTGTTGATCTTTTGGTCTCTGCGCGACTTGGTGCATGGTAATTTATTCATCTCCTTGTTCGTTCGTTTCCGTCTTACTCATTGGCTTGGACAGGATCCCATGCGTCGCTACGCAAGTCGTTTTATTCATCTTGATATTTATCAAAAGGATCTCTTCTGGACTTCCGAGCCAGTATCGATCGCGGTACATGTCATTGATCGTACGAGACGGATTCTGGACATTCGTCCTCTTCAGCGGTGAGTCTTGAGTTTGATACTACGGCCTTCTCGATAAGAAATTGCTTCTTAATCTGGTGGATCAGTTGCTGCGATACTTTGCAACGTGTCTTATGCTACAAACCGCCCACAGCTATTCGCATTTATCGTCCCGTGAGTTTCGAGCCATTCATACGTCGAGGTTATTCATTAACGGTGTCTCGACAGATGGTTCTCCGCAATCATTTCGTACCCCGTACGTCCGCCTGCGCTATATCGACACTAAGACACACAGAACTGAACAGAGCTAATAATCGTACAGGGATATCGGCTTAACATTAATCTTCGAAAAGTCCATGATAAACCGATGAGCATCATCGGATTGAGTATGCTCGAAAATTCACAGTATGCTCGAGAGGTTGAAGATCAGCGGCTGGCCGCAAGTCAAAGTCAGCCTTGATGCATGATTTACCGCTCGACTGAGAATTTCGCTTCGACCCTCAAATATCTTCTCCCGGACCCGGTTGAACCGGTTCTGTGTTCTGTGAAGAAGTTGGACGATTCATGTAATGAAAACGATTGCGATCACGTTCTGCGTCGGACGTACGGCCGGCTACTGATTCGTGGGAGGATGATCGTATGACGAGCTCTGGAACTCGACCCATGGAAAAAAATCAATAAGAAGCATGTGGATGAATGATAGACAGAAAGAAGGACAGGTGGAGTCAAGTGTAATCTAATCTAATCAGATAACCACAATGCACTTCCATCGGAATTTCCATCGCTTCCATGCGAATGTGCTTACCCTTACCGCTTCGCTTCGCCTCGCTTCGGAGTCGGAGTGAAGGAACGGTAATAATGATAATCCAGATGACGTGCGAGGTGTTGTTGTTTGGTAGATCCGTAGCTTAGACGCATGTTATAGGACTCGGACAGGTATCGACCGACCGAATGGTATTGCTAGGAATTGGGAAATATGTATACTGTATGTAAATTACACGTCGGTTCTACGTAGTAAATTCAAGTTCTTGCGGCCCGGGAAGTCAACTCAACGTTTCCATTCCAATCGTACGATTTGGTCAAATGGTCGTACGAGCCGCTAACCCACTGTCCCACCGAAACACGAGACTTGGCGCCGTGAAGAAGACCAGATAATATTATGGTTTGGAGCGGGCTGTGGGAATGTAAAGGTAATCTAATCAGATAACTTGTAAGCGAAATGACGTTTATGTGCTTGATCGCATTTCCCATATCGGCCGAAATTACACGTAATGCCATTTTGGAGACGGAGAATCGTCACCCGGTGGAATCCGACTGATTGATCTCGATATTCCCTGCGGGAAGCTTGGTTTCTGTAATTGAATGGAAAAGGGGATTCTCTCTCCCTTCGAGCGTTAGACTGAGCCACGATTGAACCATCGAGTCGTACGAGACGAGACGACGAATGACGACCCCCCGAGGCGACGGTGACCCCAAAGTTTCCCCATCGAAACACGGAAAACGACGACCACAAAAAAAAACTCTTGGCACCCCATCCAATCCCAACCCATCACCCACCCGTCCTCCACTCCCTCTCCATCTCACTCAGAAAAAGAATAGAATAAGTGGTAAGCGGAAGCAGAGTTATCTTATCTGATAACCCCAAAATAAATCCGCCAGTGAACCACGCGGACGTGGAACCGATCAGGCAAAGATTCACACGGGTCCAAATCATCGTTCATACCGCCGACACCAACACGCAGCAGACGTGACTCTTTACTCTTGGCGTTGAAGTGATTGAGGATCGGACGAGATGGTCGGTGGATATACGCTTGTTCCTTCGACTGGTGCGTATATATATTCTGTATAGAGAGAGGTGATGACGAATTGAATGGCAGACCCTACCGAGTCCCTAGAGCCCTCTCACTCTACCCAATCACATCCACGCCCTCACTCTCACTCTCCATCGCCTTCACGTCGTCAATCCATCCTCTCCTTCCATTCCCTCACCCGTTCCCTCTCACGTTCCCGACGTGCTTTATCACCCGGCGCTTTCTCATCATCCCTAGGCGCACGCGCAACAGTCGAATTGGACGAAGAACAAGATGCTCATATGGGTGTTAAAACTGTCGAAGCGGCTCAAAAAGTCTATGGACCGTATTCGATATGGAGCCTCTACATCGGGTACCTCCCCCCTCCCCCTTCTCTCGTTTTCTCTTTGATATGAACTGATGAGGCGGTGGGCAGACTGGCGCTGGCGTCGTATATGTATTCGCTAGATGGATCGACGACTTCGTATTATCTTACGTTTGCGACGAGCGAGTTTAGTGAGCATGCGTTGATTAGTAGTGTGCAAGTTGCTCAGGGTATCATTGGTACGTCCCCTTCTCTTCTTCCTTCCCGTTCGAAAATTTAATGATGGGTTGGTAGTTGCGGTTGGGAAACCGGTTATTGCGAAAGTGGCTGATGTCACTTCTCGAGCAACAGCCTACATCACAGTCCGTACGTGCCTTTCCTGCCGACCGAAGGAAGGCCCTTTCAATGTAGGGAGATGCTGACGATGATAAAGTGGTATTCTACGTCGTGGGATATATAATCATCGCGTCTGCTCAATCGGTGGGATCTATAGCAGCGGGTATAATTATCTATGCTGTGTACGTCCTCTCTCTCCATTCCCTTCCTTCCTATCCTACTCTCCGTCATTTCTCCGTCCTCTCCTCCACCCTTCCCTTTTCTAAAAAACTCATTCTCGCGATCGTACTCATGCTGGTTCCCCTCACCTCCCCTCTCCCCCTTCTCCATCCGTCCGGGCTCATGCTAACCCCCTCCCTCGCTCTTCACAGCGGCTACACAGGCCTCCAACTCCTAACCCAAATAATAATAGCAGATATCACATCCCTAAAATGGCGCGGACTAATCTCTTCTTTGACCAGTTCTCCGTTTATCGTGAATGCGTTTGTGGGGGCTAATGTTGCTGGTGCTGTTCTTGAGAAGTGGGGGTGGAGATGGGGGTGTGAGTCTCTCTTTCTTTTTATTTTGTTCCCCATTCCCTTTCTTCATTTCGCTTCCGCTTTCGACGCTTTCGCTCTTCTTTTTGTTCCTGCTATCGGTCTCGCTCTCGCTCGTTTTTGAACGGTACTGACAATGACATAGACGGAATGTTCGCAATCCTAGTCCCAATCTCCCTAGCACCACTAATCACAACCCTAACATGGGCCGAACATCGAGCAAAAGTACTCGGCAAGATCCCTCCTCCACCTCCATCTTCAGAACCTCTCGGCCTCGGTCTTGGTTCTTCCCGAATTCGTGGATCTGTTTCTCGTTCCAGAGGCCGAGAATCTTTGAGAGCACCTTCTCCGAATCGCGGGTCGAGATCTCGGTCGAGATCTCGGTCGACTCTCCATTCCCTCAAATCCCCCCTCCACCATCAAACCAAATTCCATTCCCTGCTTCACAAAATATGGATCACAGCTGAGAAGTTGGATATAGTAGGATTGGTATTGTTAGGTGCTGGGATAGCATGTGTATTGTTGCCTTTGACTTTGTCGAATAATTCGAATTCGAGGAGGGGATGGGGGTGGGGGAATCGTACGTCCCTTCCTTTCTCCCCATTCCCACCTGTCCTTCCTTCTTCCTCCCCCCATCCTCCTCATCCTTCCTCCATTCTTCCTCCATTCTTCCCTCTCTCTCCCCTTTGATATCAGAAACTGACATGGAAGTCCAGCATCCCTCATCGGCATGCTTATTGCTGGGATAATAACGTTGATAGTGTTTGCGATTTATGAATTGAGAGTTGCGAAGAGGCCTGTGGTGGCGCCGAGATTTTGGGGCAATTGGGCGGTTTTGGGGGCTGGTGTTATTGGGTTTTTTGATTTTGTACGTTCATTCCATCTCAGCTTTCTCTCTTCTCTCTTCGTTCCGGCACTCCGTCGGCTTTTCCATCCGCTTCGCCCCCTCCACTCTTATGGTTCTTCGTTCCTTTCGTCCGCTCTTTTCGCTCGTTTATCCGTAACTTACTAACTCCGTCCCTCCGCCCCTCGCTAACGCTCACGCTCGCTCGCGCAAACAGATGTCATTCTACCTCTCCTACACATACCTCTACTCATTCATCATCGTCACCAAAGATTGGAGCTTGGTTGATGATATATATTTTTCGAATGTGCAGACTGTTGCGCTTACTGTGTTTGGTACGTCCTTTCTCCCAACTTCCTCCCCAACTTTTCCCATCCCCATCCTTTCCCCCATCCCTCCTCCTCTCTCGCCCTCTTCTCTCCCCGCCGGTGCTCCCGACGTGCTCCTGCGTCGCCCCGCGTCCCACAGAGAAAGCTTGCTGATTGCGTAAAAATATACAGGTATACTAGGAGGCCTCCTAATGCGCACGACACATCGGTATAAACCGATTCTTATTGCGGGGTTATGTATCCGCACGCTGGGGGTGGGGGTTATGATTCATTCGAGGGGGGCTGGGGGGTCGTACGTCATTTCCTTTCTCCCCCTTTTTTTCTCTTCCTTCATTCGCCCTTGTGGCTCGCTTTCCCTCCTCTCCGAGCTCATTCTGAGTTCGGTCTTCTTCCGTCGCGACTTCGTCGCTCCTCTCGCTCGTTGCTCGTTCCACTCGCCTTCATTCTTCGTTCGCTTCGCTTCGCTTCGCTTCGCTCACTCACAAAAACCCAACAGAACCCCTGAACTAATCCTAACCCAAATCCTCCAAGGTCTAGGCGGCGGCTTCGCAGCCGTCACATCTCAAGTAGGTGCACAAGCTAGCGTTATGCATGGGGATGTTGCGATGTGTACTGCGCTTGTGCTTTTGATGACGGAGATTGGGGGGAGTGTTGGGAGT
Source organism: Sistotremastrum suecicum HHB10207 ss-3 (assembly GCA_001632355.1). NCBI lineage: Eukaryota > Fungi > Basidiomycota > Agaricomycetes > Sistotremastrales > Sistotremastraceae > Sistotremastrum > Sistotremastrum suecicum. The sequence continues at coordinate 69,475 of KV428061.1, read as the reverse complement.
GCTGTTTGTACGTCCTCTGTTCTCATTCAATTTATATTTTTTCCTTCCCATTGTCTTTCTCCGTCCCATCCATCTTTTCTATGCCTCTTTGCTTCCTCCTTCTCAGGCTCTCTTGCTCTCTGAAGCTAAGCTTCTATCGTCGCATTGTTCTTGACGGGAAAGAGAATGGATGCTGATGTGATGTGTAGCGGGGGCGATATGGTCCAATACGATGCCCCATCAATTATCGATCCATCTGCCCTTCTTGAATGATACGGAACGGGCGAAGATATTTGGGAGTATTACGGATGCGGCGGCGAGGCCTTTGAGTGATCCTGTTAGGATGGGTACAATCGCCGGTTCGTCCCCTCCCTCCCTTCCCATTTTATCTCACTAAAATTCTCTTCCATCAAATTTTCAATCGACATCGAAATTTCAATTGACATTGAAATTGAAATGGTTGATAGCATATAGCGAAACGATGAAAATAATGCTCATAACAGCAACGCTCACATCAATCGTACCGATTGTAGTGTCGTGTTGGATGCCGAATTGGTACCTTGGGGATGGACAGAATGCTGTTGATTTGAGGGATGTTAGGGGGGAGAGGGTTGATACTGCTGAGGGAGAAGTTGAACTGGATGGCGAGGAGGAGGATGACGAGGGAGGGAGGGAGGGGGAGAGGAGGGGGGATGTGGAGAGAGGACGGACGAGGTGATGTTGTTTGTTGTTAGGTGCTGTAATCGCTGTTCTTGTTCTTGTTGATCGCATTCGTATCCGTATTCGTACTCATAGTAATGATAGTATTGATAGTAATTGTTTCTTGTAGCGTTCCGAACCGCTGTGTTTCTTTTACTAATGAAGTGTTGAGTTTGTAGCGCTAGCGCTGATTATTATTTTTCTGTTTCATTTTTGCCCTCGTCTGAGCTCGGGTAGTGAGTTGTGAGTTTTGGACGGATCATTAATATTGCTGGAGACGAATGTGTAGATGGGTTGAAAGCCGAGTTTCTTATGCCGATTATCGCCGATGATATAAAGCCTCAAGGTACGAGAAGACGAGATCTAGGGAGCTCTGGCAGAAAAGGAAATTTGTTTGTGCCTTGAAATAACTGCATTGAATTGGATTCCGGTTCGTACGGGTCCTATGGGAGATTTCTTACTGTATGCATACTGGAGGGTCCTGAGAGATTGAGCCGCGGGTTCACTTAGGTTGATAGTGGTCCCTTTATGGTGTTCGTTCCAAATCATCTGTACCTTATCTTCACCTTTCGTTGGCGTGTACTTTCTCGATCGAAAGTCTTTCCAATTGAAGCATTCACTTCCGCATTACAGTACTCCAAAGATAGCCCAGGATCTCCCGCCGCGGCGACGTCTACCTGGTATACATTGGCACTTCTGCTGATCCTCATCCACCCGATTCACACCTACAGGTATAGCTACCCACCACCATCCGGATGAAAACTGTCGGACTGACCGTTGTGCCAACATACACAATGTTATCCAGACGTAGATCACCGGAGGATAGTAATACCCTTGTCCCTTGATAGGATACTGTACTCAATCAATCTTCAGTCCCGGTCACGTGTCACAGGCCCTCAGAAAATTACATAATTTAGGTCCCATAACGCGTCACACAAGGTCTTTGGGACTTAATTTATTTGAAAAAAATTCCAGGCCTGCCGGCCCTGGGACTTAGCTGGTCATTTGGGACCTGATTTTTGAACATGTCACACCAACACCTGAGGTTTGGGACCTCGGGACTTAGTATTCTCATTTGTCACAGTCACAAAAGCTGGGACCTAAGTTTGATTGAGTACAGTATTCAAATGCACGAACCATGAATCATACTCAGGATCACACTCTCGCCTTCCTATTGGCTCATTCAAACCGAGTTACGTTCTCTTGAGTGCCAGCTCAGCCCAGTCGGGCGCTTGAGCGAGAATCAACATCAAAAGCACAGGATACGGGGAATGCCGTAAGATCTCGAGTGAGGGTGTCATCGGCCCGGGCTTCTACGTTGAACAGCCTCTTTGCTTCCCTCACATCCATGCGTATGGTTGACCGCACTGCAAGAGACCATACTACGTTCACTATGAGCCCATCCAACTTGCCCTATGTATGATAAATACAAGCCTTCGAATATCCGTCGTCTCTCACCGCGACACGACGACTCGGAGTGCCTCTCTTTCTCGTGATTCCCGGGAGGGATAATGTTGACTACATTGGAGACTTCCAGTCTGATATCTAGAGATCAGTATGCGTTTTATGGATGGAGTACGTCATATTTGAGAATGATCGAGTTGAGCTCATTGTCTTTTCTTGCAGTTTCAGCTTGTTCGTGGTTAGTCTGGGATTTCATCATATCCTTCGACGACGAGGTATGATCTTCACTGGCTATCCCACATAATTTTCTGATGTTGCCGTAGATCGTATATATCTGGCGATGGAGGTGATTATCAGACGATTTCTGAATCTAATGTTCGACTCGGAACTCATCCTCGAGCAGCTCACTCCGAAACTGGTGCAACGTCCTATACATCTACGAGCGCTACATCGTCCTCCTAATGATGCTGTGCGTCTCCCCCCACCCCTCTCGTCACATCACCCCGTCTCACTGAAAGTCCGAGGAATAGCTCGATGGGACCCATCTGGAACGGATGGACGTTCGCTTCGACGACTTCATTAACAGACACATGGTGTCGCGGCATTGGAATATATCAATCTATCATCGCACTCGTATCGATACTAGGCACGGATATCATCCTCGTTCTCCGCGGTACGTCCCCCTCCCTCCTCTCTTCCCAATCTATGAATATTGACGACGAGGCAGTGAATGCGTTGTATAGATGCTATTCGGGTGCTTGTCAGAATATTCTCAGGTTTTTGAGAGTTGCATTCGTCGCACAGTTCTTGGCGAGTATAGTGACTGTATCAATCGTCACCCACTCTCGGAAATACTCGAGGATTCTCGTCCTCGACGACCCCCCGAGTTATACGTGTATAAGTGTCGAGATATCCGATCTGAGGAGTGGGAATTGGTATGCTTATTTCCTCGAAGTGAATTTAGAATTTGGAGTTGATTGTTTTTTTTAAGGATACCTTCGATTTTGTTCGAGACGATGCTGGTGTTGATGACGCTTTATCAATCTTTGAAACATGAGTTTCCTAAGAAACAAGGACAGCTTTTTAGATTATCGATACTCGTGGATGGACTCACCGTCTATATTCTCTTACTTGGTAAGTTCTTCTCGGTCTGACCGACAATGGGTCTTATAATGACGGGGTGCAGTGACTAGCATCGTGTGTGAGGTGGCTTGGTCTAGAGGAAAAGAAGATTGGATTGCAGTATTTTATCCGTGAGTCAAAATCTTCGGCAGAGTTGGCGGAATATTGACCGTAAGCTGCTTAGATGGAACATCGCGGCAATCTCGTTCTCAGTTCGTATTTGTTATCCTTTAACATCAACATAGCTGACATTCGTAACAGGGTTCTCGACTGATCCTCAACATGCGAAAAGTATCGCATGGCAAAACCGGCTCGGGAGTAGAGCTTACAACGATAGGAGAGATAGTTTTTCATCAACGGACTCCGCCAGACGACGTCGAGTCTTCATTAACCCCCTAATAGTTTCTAATTATTTGATGGATACCTATGTTCAGATACAAGCTTTTGGCATCGCCAGTCTAGCAACGAACGCATCTTCCTCTAGAATATCATCCTTCCACACCCGCTCCAATTCCTCAAGATCCCAAGTCGCCGAAAAGAACCTACAAAAAACCAATCAATCATCAACCTCAGCATCCCCGAAGAACACGTACCTTCCGCTTAACCAGTCGTATTTCCCAGAAGCGAGTTGAAGCAGCGTCGCACCCGCCAGTTGAACAGTATCGAGCATCATAGGCTTCAAAACCTCTTCATTGACATTACCCAATTCCGTGCCGATCACGCCAGGATGGAACGCTATCGACTTCACCTTCGGATGTTCTTCAGTCCTATGAGATTAAACGAAAGCTTGGTGATAGGTTTGGGAGGCGTACCGAGGTGAACGTATTCATTTAGACGACCGACGGCGAGTTTTGAGATTACGTATGCGCTTGCGCCTGGGATTCGACGATAGCCTGCGTTTGAGGCTGTGATGAGGAAATATCCGTGGGCTTTGTCAATGTGTGGGAGTGCGAAGCTGATTATGAAGAATCGGACTTCAGTCATCGCATATACAGTTTGAAGAATTTTGGACGTACTGCGCGACGTTGAATACGCCTCGGAGATTGACTTCCATGATATTCCACCAGTCTTCTGGATCATTTTCAACCATCGCTATAGATTGCATTTGAGATTGGCCAGAAACAGAGAACGATGGATGAACGTACGTTTATCCCATTTATTAGTTTTCCCCGCGTTCGCAATACATATATCCAACCTTCCATACTTCTCCACAATACCCTCCACAGCACTCTTCACCTGTCCAACATCCACAACATCCCCCACAATCGTATCAACAACAACATCCTCCTTCCCCCCCAACTCCTTCAATATCTCCGCCTTAACTTCAGAGAGCGTTTCTTGCTTTCGAGAGAGGAGAATGACGGAGGCTCCGGAACGTGCGTACATGAGTGCTGTTTCGGATCCTATACCGCGTGATGCACCCGTTATGAGTACTACTTTGGATTTGTAGGTTTGAGCTGTGTAGTGTGGATTGGGGTCGATTGCGGGATAGATGCTAGACTGATCTGAGCGGATATGATTGGTATTTGGAGGGAGGGCTTACTCGTGTCTGAGTTGAACTGGAGGGACTTCAGGAGGGGGAGGCATGATGAGAATCGGATGAGGGTCCGAATGCCAGAGCGTTGAAGATGCTAGCGCTTTATCGTCTCATCGTATCGGTCATCTGGCCGTGGGTGTACTCCTTTCAGCTTTGAAGATCCCGTTGGTTCTTTATGTATGATAGACCCTTATCGATGTCGATGATGCTTGGATTTATGCAATACTGTGGATTGAAACATCCATATGTAGTGCAGAGTCGTGGCAGACTGAGGCAGAGGCTTCTGCGAAGATTGAGCTCGGTCGCAAGCGCTCGGACACAGATCCTTTGGAGGATCAGGTCCGAGAGAAGAGTAAATGGCGTGATTGTTGTCCATGACGGTCCGTTGATAAAACCCTGCGGCGGGTGGTGCAGTTTTCTAATCTAACTGTGTGGATGTCAAGCGCAACGCCGCTGGTCGCTGCCAGAGCGACAGCGTTTTGGATTAATCGGAGTTTCATTTTGATGATAGAGTGCGTCTACTTTGGAAATTTCAAGCCTGGGGCACTATCAAATATTGACAAGAATATGGTGTCTCAGAATGCATTAAGCGGTAAGGCAACTGAGAACAGAAAAGTGTAGATTTAATCGAAGGGTAGACCGAATGCCCAAGAAAAAAGTTCAATACTAATAAAGTTTTGCCCACTCGTTGTGGATCTGTCAAATATACTGATAATGTCCTGATTCTTGATAGTTGGGGATGAAACTGGAGTCATTGTTCAATTTGAGATCTCCCAGACACGCGTGCAAGAGTATATCGCGTTCCTTCAACTTCAAGCACGCCGATTTTTAGAGACTGATGCTGATCAATCCCAAAATCTTGATCGTCAAGAGAAGTTTGAGTTCAACCAACAAAGTGACGATGGCCGTCAATCTGGGAAATCGCTCAATCGAAGTTTGATCTCAGAGATGAAGAGGCAGAGCTTACTGTGCTGAAATAATCACAACGACGTTTGCGAAGATAATATCGCAATTCTTGAGTATGAGTGAGAGTACGGCGTCAAGCTTGATCTCTGCACTGAGGAGGATGATCAAGAGGGCGGAGATATCGAACAGCTTGATGACAGCGAAGATGTTCTGTGCTCAGGCGGTCAGAATCGGGAAGCGGAGAGAATGTAAAAAGGCTGACGATGAAAAGGTTGACGACGAGAGTGATGAATGTAGTCTTATCCCAAGTATTGGGCTTTATTTCGACAATTGCTTCAGCGCAAACTTGAAGCTGGGCCACGAGTTCGACCCAAAGGGAAGTTGAATCGGCTCCAGATTTAGCACACTGGGCTGTATGAAACATCAGCGTATGAAAGGTGCTAGAGAAAGAATGAAACGAACCGATAGAAGTCAAGAGGACAGTCAGGTCGACGTTGAGCTTGGCACAGATATCGGGAATCATGACGAGGTCATCGTTTCTCTTTACTGGAGGGACTAGTGCATAAGCTGAGAGTATCAACGCCGTTGCAGCGAAGAAGCCGAAGATAAAGCGAGCGTGGAATTTGAACATGATGGATGGTATGAGGCGATGGAGAGAGGAATGAAGGTTTTCCGGGTTTATGGAGTGGCTTTTATATTTCGGAGAAGGACATACCAAACTTCTGGCAGGCCGGTAGAATCGTCTACGGACAAGCCTCGAGACACTATAGGTTCTTGCTACCCCGCTTCTAACTCCCCTCGTCCTTGAATTGGGGGAAGCAAGGATAAAAGGATTTGATTGTCGCTTCACGCGGACGCCGACCTTGAGACGGAGTAATAGTCCCACATCAAATATTGCGAGAGGCTGGTTTATCAGTTTGCACCAAAAATACTCGAATAGTGGTATCCACGACTCCAAACGAGCATTGACAACTCAACGCCTTTGTCGGCGTTAATACCGTTTGTTGTTTTCGATAATGTCTTTTCGAAGGTACGCTCTATCGCCATCTGCCGTCAAGCTAACCGTCATGCAATCGCTTCTAGTTGCAGCGGGCCCAGCTCGCTCCAGTTGAAAGGTCAGTTTTCTATTTTTGGAGAGTTGTTTCGAGAAAATCGGTGACGGCACGGAGAACAGAACAAGACGCATCCTACGAAATTCAACACAACGTCGGTCGGACTGTCGAGCTTGGCATGGTCGAGGAGACGAAGGTCGGCAGAACCCGAAAATCTAGAACGGTCATATAAGGACGGGCGCCTTGACAACGAGGGATCAATCAATCAATCACTCGGCATAATTCGGCAAATTCATCGATCTTAGCACTTTAATGCCCGCATTTACCATCTCGGTTGCTCGGTCCCCTTGCAGACGACGGTGACGAGACATTCTCACTCATCACCTTCACTTGACACTGGCTGTCCTGTCCTCTGAAGCGTTCAGCGAACGACTGTCCATTCGCTCAATTTTCTCGCCTTGTATTTCTATTGAAATTTGATCCCGAGGCCACGTGGACCGTGCCCATGCTTTCGTTCGATAAATTGCCTTATTCAAACCGTGGAAAATTCTTTGTAGGTGTTATAGGTCTTATCTCCCATACTTCACGGAAACTGATAGGTTTGGCGGGTGTCACAGTTCAAGAGATTATTTCAGAATCGTTTCTCTTTCGCTTTTTTCGTCGTGATATTTTTCCAGGCTTCCGCTCTCGCTGTACTCCACGCCTTCCTTTTCACCATTGATCGGAATGCATCTCAGAACATCCAAAGTCCCCCGTTTGTTCTTCCCCCACGCACGTTCGTCAAGCTCGAAGGACCTATTTTCAAAGTTTGTAATGGGACAAACTTGAAAGCACCCGCTTTCGATGGAACCGTAGAGTGCCCAGTTTTAGCTGTTAACTTGGAGATATCTCCGGTACGTGCCAATATCCTTCTCCCTGATATTGCTGAGTTTTCCTTTCATGTATAGAATCTGAGTATATCCGATGGAGCATTGGCATCCTCAGCAGCTGGGTTAGCAGGCCCAATCTCATTCCCGCTCAACGTGAGCCAACCGTGCGACACAGCCCTTCTGTGGGCATTGGAGTTGTAAGTGTACCCCGTGTAATCTGCCCCAGCGGTTCACTGACCTCGTCTAGTTTTCAAAATTCCGAAAGGGACGATCTGGCCTTCGTTGCCCTTCAAGCATGGCTCTTGCTTATCTCGATTCTCAGCGTACGCCTTAATTTCGAAGGTTCATATCTCTTGTTGAACGAACTATACAGATCTTCAAAGAATCAACTCCCGACTTGTGTGATCTATCTTCTCATTCTTCATTTAATGTCTGATCATTCTTAGGATTGGTGCACTTGCGACTACGCTTCTTTCGACTATATGGTCAATGTTTGCAATCAAACTCACGGCAACTGGAAGATCAAATTTTCAAACTTTCGTCATCCAAGGAGCTTGCGCCACGGCATTGGAAGAACCCGGCCGCGCAACTGAGTCCTTACTTCTAATCGGCTCCGCATGGGACGAGCGTTTGATTCTCAACGTCAGTTTCTGTATCCTTTTCTCGACGGAGGGGATTATTGATCCTACCACCGATAGTTGGTGATACTGTGTTTCAATCTCATAGGGCTTGTTGCGTCCGTGGTCATAGCACGTAAGATGATCAAGGTCAGCGAGTCTCTCTCAAATATTAACGTTGGCCTCATTGCATTGTCAGATTTTTGAAGTGCAAAGACTAGCTCACGCGGGATCAACGGAACACATCAATGGCATTCTGAACGTGCGACTTCGAATGCTTAACGTAACGTTGACTGTTGCTTAATGCTGGACGTTTCCCAGGTTGCACTCGCACTTTCTGCGTCTTTCACCTTGTCTTCATTCGTTCTTGTTACATCGATGTGTCTCTGGATAAATCAGCTTTTCAATGGCGGTGCGATCGAGGAATTTTCTCTGCACACCCCTCTCTACAAGGCTCTGTACATCAGTACCTTACTCCTTCTCATTCCCTGGCTAGCTCTCGTGCGTTATTTACATTATGTGCAGGTCCATCCATGTTCTTCATACTTACATTGTTATAATCTCAGGGAAACATCGCGATAAAACATGAAAACAGAAGAATAATGTGTACTTTCCTTGGCATATGTTTCGTCATCGTTTGCTGTTGGTCAATTATGTTTTACTCCATTGTCTATCGATACACCTTTCTAACCTGGCCCTTTTTTGCGTACGTTCTCCTTGGCTAAGTATCCCTTCTTCGACCTGAAATTTTTCTAGGACCATGACGGTGACTTCATTTGTCCTGATGATTTCGACTTTTATAATTGGCATCGCTTGTTATCGAAATTTCGGAAAAGGATTAGCTCACTACCGTATGTCGGCCCTGACGAGCAGATCCATGACACTAATAATCCACTTTCCCATAGTTCATGTTCAACGCGTGCTCGTGGACTCTGATTTCGCTTCGGAGTATTTCACTCACGACCCTCGGAAGCCAACAATAGCGATTGATCCTGAAACACCAGCACTGGCAAAGAAGTAGTCGGCGAATGGAGCGGTGTGACAGATTTTAGATCAATGCACCAAGCAGCCTCAAATAAAATAACGTATAATGAGTATAATAATCTACATGAAATCAAAGTCATAATGGAAGCATCGTTCGGGATCCAGATTCATCACTCTCAGGATATTATGTAACCGAAGTCGAACACCGCAATCGATCATCCGGGACCGGGACCGTCCCGATTGTCCGACTGTCCAATAGCTCCTCCAGACGACCCAACTCGAGTTCTGCATAGGCATCAGCATGCATCACGCCCGTACCAGGGAGCTTCCTTTGCGGGGGTGGCGGACGGATAATTCTCGGCCTCTCCCAGCCCCTTTGAGGCTCTCACGAAAACGCTGTCATGGCAAGTCCATTTCGATCTCAAGTCGTCCCTGCAGGGCCAGTGCTGGCTGAAACGGAATAGGACGTATGCAACGATGGCTCGGTGTACTTCTCGAAATGCCTAACTTGGATATGAGACTGAATTTCGAGAGCCGAAGTCGAACGATAATGAATGCTGAATGCTGTTTCGAGAAGAGACTGACATCAAATGTGTTGACACGGTAAAGATTTCCTCGTGCTTGAATGTGAGTAATCTCGATAGCGCACCGCATAGCAACATGGTTCTAACGGTGATGGCAGGAACTAAGGAAGAGGAAGCTCGAGGGACATCGTTTTTCTCCCGTGATCAAGACTCACTTGGACCATTTCAAACGCGTCTTTCGCACCCTTGGCCAGGAGCGCTGACTGAGAAATGCCGAGGGGACCCCGAGATCTCTCCGATGTTCTCTACTTCATGATCTTTGGACGCCGAAGTGGAGCAGTGCGAACCAAGGACATCGGATTGTCGTGGGTGTGGTGACGTTCCGGAGTCAGGAGCTCCGAAGAGACTCAGTCATTCGTTGAAGCAATGTCCATACTGAGCTTCTTTCTCTCTTGCTGAACCTTCTGGCGACGGCTTGACTCGCCTCTCCTGGAGACCGTGAGTTCGAGTCTAGTTCAGGCACAGAATTTCGGAACCCTTGGAGATGTTTCATACTGTACGGCGCACCAGGCAAAGTGGTGAATTCCATTTGAAAGTGCACCTGCCTTGCTATACAGAGACTGGGAGACGACAATATACTGGACGATATATTTTGCTACACTCTAGTGCGTCCTCAGTTTGCTTGATCCTGAGCACTTAGAGGATTGGACAAGATCTTGGATCGGCTTCATGAAACAGGCCGTGAATCTACTCACGATTGGGGGCTATGGCCTCATTTTGATTTCTTCAGGGTCCACTGTCCGACCTCAGTTACACGCATGGGAAACAACATAGGTCGTGTGCTTTAAATGATAGAACCTCCCAGTATCGCCGCCAGAAGCCTCCGACCACTTTCTTCTCACCATGTCCGTCTCCTCCAGCCTTGCAGTACATCTCCTAACAAGAGATCAATTCAGTGTGTACGGATCGAGTAAGAGCTGGTGTCGCTCTGCTTATGTTGATCAAAATAACGAATGACAGTCTCTGCCACTACATGGTTAATCTGGGATATACTGGTGACCATCGATGACGAAGTAATTTCCATTCTCAAGGCATGAACTCGACCTAACGATATGCTTCTGATCAATAGATACGATATTTATGGAGGTATGCCTTTCCGCCACTTTGCTCGTCGTTCACCTGAACAGCTTCTCAGCTCTTCCTGGTCTCCGAGTAAATGCATTTATCTGTACTCTAGATACTTTGGGCTTTTCGCCCTTCTGTGAGTGTCTCTATCTGGCCTTTCCTCTTGTCTGACGAAAGCTGTTCCTAGTTCTGTTGGTCCCACGTGGAACAGTTGGAGTGGACACTCTCCGCCTTCCGACGAGTTCTGCTATGGCACATTCATATTCGGATCTCTCGTCCCCTTCGCCGTAAAAGCAGGAGTGGATATTATACTGATTATTCGGCGTAAGCACTTCAACAACCTTCCGCCACTTATTCTCAATTCGCTCGCAATCTAGTTTACGCCCTTTATGGTTGCAATCGCAAATTTCTCTTCCTAAGCAGCATTGTATATGTAATCCAGATGGCTGTGGTCTTGACAGTCGGGTCCGTCTTGGAGGCGAATGTGACGCCCGAGCGGATACTGGTGATTCCCGAGATTGATTATTATACCTGCACTGTCCCAGAAGGAAAGATCAGATATTCGTGCTGGTAAGTGGATAGATTTTATTAAAGAAAGTGATCATAAAACCGTTCAGGACCCCTCTAATAATATTCGAAACGTGTCTATTCTCCGCGACAATTCACAGATCCTTGCAATCTGGAATTGCGCGTTCTGATCGATCCCCATATCTCAACATCATCATCAGAGATGGTACTTGGACATACGCATTGATGTTGGGTGAGCACAATCCATGTTCAATATATATCTCATCTCATTTTGTGGGCCGAATTTTAGCCACAAGTGTTATGTGCAATATCAGCTGGGCATTGAATCAGGATATTGTCTTCTCAGTCCTATACCCGTAAGAGAGTTTCGCAAGTACACTTCCGCTGTTAAAGTTTAAAAAATTAGATGGAACACTGCAGTGATGTCAATTGCTGTGAGTATTCATTGATTCCCTGCTTTCCTGGTATTCGACCGAACGGCCACAGGGTGCACGGTTGAACCTAAACCTCCGCAAGTTTCACCAGCAGCGCATGTCAGTTGACCTCATTTCCATGGACTTGACTCAACTCGGGAACATGGAGTTCCGAGAAGTTCAGAGTCGCGTGCTCGGTGATTCAATATTGGGAGCCAACGGGAGCGAGATGCCCAGTTTTTCGATTTCAGCTACGCAGTACACAATGTCAAGTTCGGCAGGATATTGAAAATAATATTTTCAAAACTTCTGAATCATCCACTGTCTATGTTTATAACCAGCAACAGCTCAACGTCGAGTTGACTGGGAATTATGTGTCAGTAGCAGTATGACCGCCGATATATGCCGATAATCGATTATTTTAGCCGGTGCTTCCCATTATATCCAGATTCTAACCCGTCTTCTAACGGAGATATTTTACAGAGTATTCACAACCGAATCCAGAACTTATCTGGAGTCGGGATATGCAAGAGACAAGACGAGAAGAGATATAATGAAAATGAATGAAGTGAAGAAATGGATGATGTCCGAAAAGTCCTAAGCGCCAAGCACAGCCGAAGCGCCTATTAATAAAGCCAATCCCAAGATACCCGTTAAAGTCATCACTTGTGAGGTCCTCTCTGCACCACTGGCACTACCGGGACTCGTTGATCCTAATCCGAGGAAAGATTGTCCTCCTCGGCCGTTTGACTTTTCGAGGACCGTCGGATTGACGGTAGCCGTGTTTATTGTCTATGAATAATATGTCAGTTTCAGGGCTTTGAATAAGGAAAATAACACGGACAGCAGTTGCGATCGTCGTCTCGAAAGTTACAGTAGCACTTCCTTGAGAATTTGCGAAGGATTCGGGGGTAAGGAAGACGACGGCGACAGCGGGTGCGGGGACGGTTATAGGGCAAACGTTGTTCGTCTGATCGCAGGTCACTGTATAGGTCTGGAGATCGCCAGTGAGACGACCATCTGACGCAAATGGCCCGCCGAAAGTCTAAATATATCACCATCAGCGACGCTCCCATCATAAAGAATGAAGCCGACGCACCTGCCCACCCCAAGTGATGTTCCACTTGTCCGTAGCGCTTGGCGCTAACAGATATTTGACGGTGACAGTCGCAGGAGTAGCGCCTGGCTGCCCCGTATTATTTCCACCAACACTGATGAGAGCCGTATAATTGCTTGCTCCGCTTGGATCCGTTAAGGAATTGATGAGGACGACGCGAGTCGGATTGCCTTGTTCGTAAATGACGTAGCCGGGTGTGAGATCGTTGCGATTGTTCAAGCCGAGATCGAGAACCTGAGCGTCGCCTGTAGGGCCGAGCGCTTCAGCGACGACGAGGGCGGCGTAGTATGTTGGGCCGATGCTCCATTGACGATAGCTGGTTTGATTGGTGGTGGGAGGAGTGAAAGGCTGTTGACGAGTTGTGAGCGATTTCAATGACAAAGATGCAGAGGTGACATACGTTATAGTAGTCGCTCTGACCACCGACGTGAAGAAGAGCGTTGGAGAAGTTGAAGCTTGCCATGTTGAGGGCGTAATCGATAGTCCAAAGAGCGGACACGAAGCTGTCACTGAGACCGGAGAATCCACCACAAGACGCGGTGTTGGTTTCGAACATGATGAAAGGCTTGTTCATCTGGGCCGCAATCTGCGAGGTGTTGGCGTATGGTTGAGAAAGTTCGATGACGGCAGAGTGGTTGAGGAAGAACTGGGGCATCTGTTGTTCGGGGTCAAGGGGGCCGGTGTCGTTACAGTTGTTCGTGGGATAACTGAAGAAAGCAGGCTGGTTAAGATCGGCACATCGTGAAATAGGCGGAACACTCACTGCTCCACGGCGATATAAGCCAGATTGTTTCCATACTGAGTCAGGAATCCAGTATCCCAGACTTGTTCCGGCATCCAACCATTACCACTCAAGCCACAACAGATGCTCGGCGCGACGAAGATGTCGGTATTGGGAACCTTCGAGTCCTGTTGGTAATCCTGCAAGACCTGACCCCATTCCACTGTGTAATCTTGAACGGTGTATGAAGAGTTTCGAAGTTGATTTGTAGTGTAAAGATCAGGTTCGTTTCCAAGCTGCATGCCGATAAGATTTTTCCCGAGAACGCTCTGGGCAATCTCGGCCAATGTCGTGCTAGGGCGCAAAATGAGCTGGAGGACCAATACGCAAGGTATTGACGTACCGAGGGTTGGAGGTGTCGTTGAAAGGAAGACCGATGAACCACTCGACGTTCACGAGGGTAGAAATGTTGCCCATTGCGTAGATCAAATTGGGAGAAATGAGGAGCACGGGAGTGAATGTCTGCGACGGGTCAGATGAATGTTCAACAAAGGACAGCAAGTACGCACTCTGTCTGTTCCAACTTGAGGCTTCTCGATAGCAGTGTTGTTGGGAAGACCGCTCGGAACAACGGTTGCACTCTCCTGAGAGTTACCGCCTACACGAACGAGTGTCTTTCCGGCTCGCGCTTGCATATTTGCCATAAGATTCAAGAAAATAGGATTGAGTGTGTTCCCGTTGTTTCCAACTGTATTAGACATGTCAGGACGCCATCGTAGAGACGCAGCTGCTCTACTCACGGACGGCATTTGAGACTGAAAGTTCAATAGAGAACCCCAAGAAACTCCCGCTAACCGGTATTCCCATCCCAGTCATCCCTCCAGAATACAACTGAATCGCGAATTGACCACCGTTCAATGATGGGTTCGGGATGGGGTTGAGGACATTGCCATCACAGGGAACAGCGCCGATGCATATTGCGGTCTGGAATGCTGGATTTGCGGTTCCGGTAAGAAAAGGATTAAGGTTGGTGTAGACGGTCACAGAGCAAGAAACGACAGAGAGTAAGGAGACGAAATAATAAAATCTTGAAAGGAGCGACATGGGCGAAGCAGAGGGAATGATTACGTAAGGACTGCGTCAAGTTCTTTTCAAACTCAGTTCAAGCTCCGTCGGCAATCGGCATGCCCTTTGTTTCAAATTTAGCGCGTCTTGTTCAACTTGTTGATCACTGGCAGTCGCGTTACGGATCCTACAGCAGCTGAAACGGTTCCAATCGTTTCAAGGCGCTATAATCTTGCTCACATGCCGTGCTCATAAGCTAGATCATCAACCCAAATTCGCTTCAGTCGCCGACTGTTGCCCCCGTCAATCGCCTGTCGTCGACTCTGGCGGAAGAGGCCAGTTTCGGCGTGTGAATATGGCATGTACGTTGAACGAGTTTCTATTAATAATGATCTTATTTTCAGGAAGGAATCACATGAGCTCTTCAAAGAGAGCGTTTCCGGATGGCATTCGTATACGCTCGAATGGCGTGCGCAGGACAAGGCGCAGGACTGACAATAATCATCATCTCCTCATTTTCATTGAACCCGTGTAATTTCATGCCGACTTCGGATCCATATGTGCGGAGAAGTAGGCGACTTCTTGCGAACTAAGATGAACGTCGGGCGAATCACCGTTCAGCTTGAACTAGTAATCTGACAATACGGAAGTCGGGATTGTGAGTTTCCTCTATCACGTTCCCTGGTTCTCATGATTCCGAACCCGACGCAAGGACCTATCATTTCTCGTCTGGGACTTTCTGGCTTCTCTCCGTCATCCTGCTGGCCCAGACCCGCTTCAGGCCGAATTCTGCTCCCAAGAGATGCTCGTGTTTGCGGTTTGAGAAGTTCGTAAGTGCAGCTTATGATCAAGGTTCATTATTCAATATTTCATACCCATCAACAGATACCACATATTACAATGTTTCCCAAGCACATGTTTAACTCGAGATTCGTAAGTCCATCCCGCTTCTTTCACACTTTGACGATTTCTCGGAACAAAGACTTTAAGGATCCCAAGTAATGGAAAAGGGGCCAGGAGGGGTGAGTCCAAGATCGCTGAATATTCCGGGCGTTCCGAAGATGTTTCCGCCCGTCAAGCTCGTGTCCAGAGCCCCAATGACCGCAAGAGTGGTCACTGCCGATCCTCCAGTACCGACTGTAAGTAAATACGTTTGAGCAATCTTCGTACAAGTCATATAAGAAGAACTTACAGATTACCCGCACTGTATGCCCGCAGGTGAATTCTTGGAGGAGCGCGGGGGATACAGCGATCACGTTAGGTCCGGTGCCGGCGGCAGATTCGCAAGTGAAGAACTCGGGATCGAATTCAGTGACTAGATCACACTCGTCAGTCGGTAAGTATGCGAACGACATCGACGACGGAACGTACGAGTGCCAACTTCGACAATACCGCCTTGGGCGTTGACGATGGTGCTGCTTGCGAGAGCAGCGATGAAAGCAACAGCGAGTTTGGAGAACATTTCCGAGAGAATGTATAAGAAAAGTCGAGTGAGTGACTGATGCTCTTTCTACCTACCTCTTGGCCGTTCTTTTATATGCTTTTCGAACCCTAGATCAGATCATAATCAAATGCGAAGAGATATCCCGTGCCATTATCCTGCCGTTGGTTTCCAGATGTGATTGGCTGGACAAATGTTGAGGTGAGATGTTGAGGCTTCTACTGCGTGCCGATACGAAGGTTCACTCCGCCCATGGCCTAATTGAGCGTCTAGTGATGTTTTCGGGCTCTCACATGTACATGTATGCATTGTGAATGCGCTTTTAGGGTTCCCATTGTTATGAGACTTGCTATGAGTTCCAGATTCAGAGCCGTGTTTTCTCACCTTAGTTCGAAATCGATTTCACGTTCGTCTTCATTCTTCATTCGGCACCAATTAGCTTCCGCTATAACATGTGGTACCTTTGCAACCTAGACTCAAGACTCCAAGCTCCTCGAACGTTCGCTCACTTATTCCAGCACGTCAGTACCAACATTTGTTGATAGTCCGGATACGATATCAATTCGTTGAGTAAACTCCAAACAATAATTAAAAGACACATGACTCTGGATCGTGTTCTTCACTCGACGTAATTCACAGGTATAGAAGTACAAAATGCGTTATTCTTTTTGTACAATCTTCCCTACAATCAAGCTTTTATCTAAGGATCCCAGGTAACGGAGATAGGTCCAGGGCCGCTAGTTCCAAGAGCAGTGAAGAGCGCAGCAGGGCCTTTGATATTTCCTCCGGTAAGAGTGGTATCAAGCTGGCCAATGGTGGCGAGAGAGCTTGTAGTGGACGCCCCGGTTCCGACTGGTGCATGAATTATTATATGATACATTGGAGAAGCAATGAGACTTACAGAAAACGCGGACGGTATGTCCGCAAGTGAATGTCTCGAGCAGAGCGGGAGAGACGGCGATGACGGGGCCTGCGCCGGCCGCTCCCTCACAAGTGAATGGAGAGGGGACAGTGCTGTATTGGGTCACTATATTAATAGATATGATGAGCGATTCTATAGAATAACTGCGATAGAAACTCACAAGTGCCCGATTCGACGATGCCTTGGGCATTGACTGCGACGCCACTGGCGAGAGCGATGAAAGCAATAGCGAGCTTGGAGAACATTTTGAAGACTTGAGAGAGAAAAGTCGTTAAAGTGACTGATGCTCCTCTCCACTCCAATTTCCTCCTCGTTAAATACCAACTGCGTCCTCCTACTCGGCCAGACAATTTTCTCGCCGAGGTCCCGCCACTGTCATGCAAAGTCGCCATTTTTGATATTCTAGCACGTTCGCATTGCCAATCACCCCGCTGTCGAAATGGTTGCATATCTCCTCTCCGTGTATGGCCTGAGCGCGCGTCCAATGTTAGATTGCTTGCATTGTGGTCCTAGCCCCGTCAGGGTCGCTGCCAGTAGCGATCCATATCTGACAAGCTTCCATCAAGCTTCTATCAATAAGGAAGACAAGACACGAGTCCCATGACCATAAACGACCCAACGCTTCATCCGCTTCCGTGAGAAAAATTATTCCTTTCGCCAGGCACACATTGTTCAAACAATTCGGAACAAAGCAAGGACCTGAGAGATCTCGGATCCGAAGCATTTCTTTTCACCGAGACGGAGTACTCGTCATCTAGAGGACATAAAGTCAGCAGAATGAACATTCTTACAACTCAAAATCACAAAACCTCCCCGAAGATACCCACCAGCGGCAGCAAAAGAACCCTGAACATACCCTGACAACAATGCTCCCCAACCCCCTCGCACAAACATCGGAGAAACAAAGTCGCTTTAGGGACCAATTAGGGTACTCAAATTGATAGCCGAGGTCAAGGAGCCCGCGTCGACGTCTCCGACGGTCATAGCAGCGATCACTCCTTCTATATTTGGGAATTTCAACATTGTAAATGCTTCCGTTTGTACGGCACCCTCGGTACGTGTATGCGAAGGACAATGCGAGCTCCACTTTTCGGGCTGATGGAAGTCTCATGATCGTCCTATGCCCGAATCGGACCGTATGTTTTTCGGCTTTCGGTTTGGGTGAGAGGTGCATGGATGAGTCTTATTGGTTCGACGGGGACGGCGTGTTGAGAATGAGTGTGCTTGTTGAGTTTTCGTTTTTCGGTTGGTGCACCAGTGCACCCTGGTTGTGACTTTATGGTATGATTCGACCATTTTTGAGGGTTCTTGTTCAGGAATTCATGAACATGTTGCTTTGACCTTGGAAGGATCGCTCGACTGCTCGATATGCTACATTCCGTTAACGTTCTCACGAGAATAAAGAACCTGAACGCACGTACGTCGATCCATTCTGAATTCCAAGGCCTGAATTGACCGAACGAATGACGTCCCCACCATGTCGGACGTTACCAACGTGCTTCCCGAGACGGAATCAAAAATCCTCCGACAAGATTACTTGATCAGATTATCAGATACGGTAGCGTAGCGTTGCGTCTGTGAAACTCACGAAAAGCGCCCAACCCCAGCTATTAATAATAATTAAGCTATTCGACGCCCACAAAGCGCGGACTAACCAAATTAGGCGAGTCTCGCGTTTCAGAAGTCAGACCTAGCCTCAGTCGGGAGAAGCGCTAGCGATAGAAAATCAAGTGTTTGGCGAGGGAGATTGCGCCATTGGGGTTTCTCTATAAATTGATAATAATAACCGACTCGGCGAACGGATGTGGAATTGTGAAATCATTGCGGTTATTCGAGTGGTATGCGAGGCGAGAGGAAAGCGAGTAAAGGATCCGTTGTCCTAGTCGGCATCGAACGGTCACGATGGCTCTAGCGCTCGAATGAAAAGTGAGAGTATATTGATATATTCCATAAACCAGTGCGCGAGTCCGGACCTTCGAAGTTCGCCGAGGGACGAGAATCGAGGAGCGTGTGGTTGAAGTCGATCAGCATGTTGCTCGTCGCAGACCTGACGATATTGATGACACTGCCTGTCAGCTCCGAGTCCGGACAAAAAAGACAAAGCAATAAAACAAATCGGATGTGGAGTATAGACAGCGAATTAGGCGAAATATATTGATTTGATGTTGGAGGCGTCGGCGATGGCCCAGTATGTTGGCGGTGATTCAGAGGGATCACGAGGGCGAATTTATTCAGGGTCGTCAATTGCGGTGGTGATGGACTTCAGACTGACAGGCACAGTATGCTATTGCTTTTGATTATTTTTCTTGGCGGTGATGGGAACTGTTAAGGGTGTCAATGGGGGTGAAAAGTGTATATAATGAGGGTGAAATAGACCTGGAAAAGTATCAGTCACTCGACTTTTCTCTCCTACTCACTTCACTCCTCTCACTCAAAATGTTCTCCAAGATCGCTGTTGCTTTCATCGCTGCTCTTGCTAGCGGCGTCGCTGTCGTTAACGGCCAAGGCATCGTCGAGGCTGGCACTTGTACGTTCCTCCTTTTTTGTTACGATGAGTTCAGTGCTGATCGATATGTCGAAATTAGTGACTCAGTATAGCACTGTTCCCTCTCCATTCACCTGTGAAGGTGCCGCAGGTGCAGGACCTGTGATCGCCGTCGCTCCCGCCATTCTCGAAACTTTCACCTGCGGACATACCGTTCGCGTCTTCGGTACGTTCTTCTTCCCAATCTTTATAGAATACCTGTTGATTATTTTGGCGGCAGTGGGAAATTCGGGAGGCGCACTTGCGACTATCGGTCAGCTTGATACTTCCCTTTCTGGAGGGGATATTAAAGGGCCTGCTGCGCTCTTCACGGCTTTGGGAATTAGTGGACCAGGACCTGTTACCGTCACTTGGGATCCTTGAGCGGGACTATAGTGTAGGGTGTTAGGAATATGTTTCAATACTTAAAAGAAAGCCTCTGTTGAGTTATCGGAAATTTGTCACTGTGAAAATTTGAAATGTATATTGGGGGGAGGGGTCTGCAGCTTTTTGAGACGGTGATACTAGTAATGAGTGCGTGATAATTTGGAGTGATAAAATACTGAGCGACTCAGCTTATACGCCCGTCGTACTCTTTTAGGGCTGTCGACAACATTGCAGATGTTGGTTGAAGGGTAAAGTTTACGTAATATACTTTCCCTCGGAGCAGACTAGGCCGAGCAGCCGAGCTCTTCCCAAGGATATTAGCGCTCGTTCGTCTTCATCCAAGAGATCAAGACGCTCAAGCCGACGTTTGAGCTTGCGTGTCCGATTATCCAGGCTACACATGCTACTACTCTACGAACCACTCTCCTCTTCGTTCTCCCTGTATTCTCACTGACAGCCAAGTTGCTGACATCTTGCCGTGCGGGATCAAAGCTGGAACAAGAATAAATCCTGAAGCACATGCCGCTTTCTTCGCGAATCTGGCTCTCCTCGCGCTCGAGGTGTCTGTCTTCCCGCCCTTCGAGACCAGTACCAATGACCAGCCCCGACGACTGGTTCTATACTGGCACACTGTCGTTCGAGAACGATATGCCGATAATGCCGAAATAGTCCATGTGCATGCGTCCCACCATTTCTGACAGTCTCTTCAATCGTTCGTCGGCTCCTACTCTTGTCTTTCTACTCGGAGGAAGTGGATCTTATCTGATGCCGTGATCTATCGATTATCGATGCCATGCATGCCGGCAATGTCGTTCTCCACATAAAGTTACTTTACGGAAGGAGGAAGATTGGAAGGTGTCGTGATCGTCAGGTGTCTCATTTCTCCTAGCAACGCGTGCTCCGTCCTCTTGCTCCGCCTTCTTAAGTTCACGGTGCACGACATCCCCTCGTGAACTGGACAAACGTTCGTCGATCCTCCCATTTTACTCGACGCTCAACGTTCGACTGTCAGTACTGTGTCAATGCAGGTGTTCTGTCGATGGATGAACGATAATGATGCCGGCACTACTTCTTCTGCTCGATATACTTAGCGATGAGGATCGAGAAACGTTGGACTTCTCTCGTCGTCGTATAAATTCATCTTCGCAATCCTACCTGGTCCCTCCTCTTACACGATCCCATCCCGATCCCACTCATAACGATGCTCGCTTCGCTCGTCCTCCTCCTCTCCACCGTGACACTCTCCGTCACTGCCTTCAGCAACACCGTCTATCTCATTCGTCATGGTGAAAAGCCCTCAGACGGCTCGAACGGTCTTTCAGCTCAAGGCGAAGAACGCGCTCAATGTCTTACAAACGTACGTCCTCTTCCCAACCCCAAGTTTTAATATCAGAGCTGAATTGATCCTAGGTCTTCGGTCCCTCTTCTGGCTTCAACATCGGTGATATCCTAGCTGAGACACCTAAATCCGATGGATCGCGTGAAAGACCTGTGGAGACTGTCACACCGCTCGCGGAGGAACTGGGATTGACGGTGGATACGAGTTGTGATAGGGATGATCAGGATTGTGTGGCGGATGCTGTTAAGGCTTTCGCGAAGAAGAGTAGCCAGAATATTCTGATTTGCTGGGTGCGTCTCGCGAGTTTTATCTTGTGGTGGTTCATTAATTAGATATTAGGAACATGACAATCTGCATGATATCGCTAAGGCTCTTGGTGTGAAGAACGCTCCTGACTACCCCGACGATGCGTACGTCCCTCCTCGTTCTAAATCACACTAACGTTGACGCTGACGGTATGGTGTAGGTTCAACATCATCTGGACTCTTCAAAATCAGAAAATCGTCTCGCAGACGTCGGAGAACTGTCCCGGATTAGACGACTAGACAGTACTAAATTGGCATTTATTGAGCCGTGTTACCTGGTCCAAGTGTCTCAGTGCGATGAGGATCGGAGGGAAGAGCGATTGCGTGCTGAGACTATGTATTAGCATCCAAATTCGAGCTTGGGAGATAGAAATCTAAGCGAGCATGGGATGGATTCTAATATTATTACCTAAGTATCATGGAAACTTTGGAAAGAGTCAAGGAACAAACGTGCGAAATGGCGAATTGCTCCAGACTCGACGAGTTCCAATTTTTCTTTCCATGCCTCGGCAAAGATATGAGAAGTGAACGTGTCTTACACGTACGGAAGCGGACCCTTTTCGCTGCGGCCTTGCGGACGCGCGCTAAGGCTATTGGCATCCGACGCCCGATTCCGTTGGAGGTGAAAGTTTTCGTACTCCGACACCTCGCAAACCTTATCCCTCAAGACACGCCAACGCCTTCCCGCCCGGTCTCTACCTTCGACATCAATGGTGAGCAACACTTTCTTTGCAGCTGAGGAAGATGGGATGGATAGAGCTGGATGTGTATCGTTGATTGGAGGAGGAGCGTAGTGGATTTGGATGGATTGTAAGTCTTGCGGGTGGATGACGCTTTAAGAGCTTTTGCTAATGTGCAGCTAGGATCCGTTTCTGAATCCTCAATCACGATACATACGAGCATGAATGCACTGATTCCACTCTTCTCGATTTTGAGAATAGAGTGGGTTCAAAGGTGCATAATGATTGCTCTCCTGGGACCCGCATCGTTAGATGCGGGTACTAGAGCTCCGACGTCCATCCCTCTTCCTCTCTCTACTTTTGTACGAGAAGGAATGAGCTAACGACATCGTCTCAATGACCCAGGCCCCCAAAAAGTCTACCGGTACCGGCAAGAAGCCCGCCCCTGCCCCCGGCTCAAAAGGTGCATCTGCAAAAGTCACCAAGAACCCTCTCTTCGAGTCTCGTCCCAAGAACTTTGGTATCGGTACGTCCCCCTCCCTTCTCTTCATTCTGCGTTCCATATCGATGTGGTGATGTGTGATGGATAGGCCAGGATATCCAGCCTGTGACTGATCTCACTCGATTCGTCAAATGGCCCGAATACGTCCGTCTGCAGCGCCAGAAGGTTATCCTCCACCAGCGCCTTAAGGTCCCCCCCGCTATTGCGCAGTTCTCCCACGTCTTGGACAAGAACACTGCCACCCAGCTGTTCAAGCTCTTGAACAAGTACCGCCCTGAGACGAAGCAGGAGAAGAAGGCTCGTCTCCTCGCTGAGGCTTCTAAGAAAGCCGAGGGCGAGAAAGAAAAGGTACATCGCTCTCTCCTCTCCATCAACCGTGATTGACGGTGTCATCGTAGGAGACCAAGAAGCCCCTCTTCGTCAAGTACGGCCTCAACCACTCCGTCGCCCTCATCGAAGCCAAGAAAGCCCAACTCGTAATCATCGCCGACGACGTCGACCCTATCGAGCTCGTCGTCTTCCTCCCCGCTCTCTGTCGCAAGATGGGTGTCCCTTACGTCATCGTTAAATCAAAAGCCCGTCTCGGAACTGTCGTGCACAAGAAGACTGCTGCTGTCCTTACTGTCGAGGAGGTGAAGAGCGAGGATGCCAAGGAGTTGGCTACTATCGTCTCCGCCGCCAAGGCAAACTTGTCAGTCCCTCTTGCACTTTTCTCTCCCACATTGATACTGATGATACTGTAGCTCGGACAAATACGAGGAGCAGAGACGTGTATGGGGTGGAGGTATCCGTGGAAACAAGAGCGCGGAGAAGTTGAGGAGAAGGGCGAAGGCGGCTGGTAACACTATCACCCTCGCTGCTGCTAAGAAGCTCTAAGCTTCTGTCGTTATTTTATCGTCGAGGAGATTGTGGATTGATGATATCGCTATGCTATGCTTTTGTTCTTTCGTTAGTGTTGCGGTATGATAAGGTATCGATATGATATGATCGTTCTCGTTTATTTTTAAGTTATTCGACGAGTTCATGGGCCTTCCAATATTGGTGACGAATGTGCATGTGCATATTTCCAAGGAGCGTTAGGGGGGATAGCGTCTAATAGCCTTGCTGATAGCTGATACTCAGCAGATGAAAATTCGAGTCCGGACATGGAAAGTACGAAATCAAAATTTAAAGAGTCGTCAGATTTTCAAGTTTCGCG
Organism: Sistotremastrum suecicum HHB10207 ss-3; assembly: GCA_001632355.1. Classification (NCBI taxonomy): domain Eukaryota; kingdom Fungi; phylum Basidiomycota; class Agaricomycetes; order Sistotremastrales; family Sistotremastraceae; genus Sistotremastrum; species Sistotremastrum suecicum. The sequence goes on along the minus strand of KV428061.1, from coordinate 45,515 downwards.
ATGGGTGTTCGAATTCTTAAAGTGCCGTTTGGTTCTGTACAGCTTTTTAGAATAAAGCCTAGTTCGCTATTTCATCTGGCTTAGGATAAACATGGTTCCCTACCGCCATATTTGTCTCGCCAATTGTAAACAAATCGACGAATAGATCGAGAGCGAGACTACGCACCCCATCCCACTAGACGAATTCGAATCTATGGTTCACGATCAATGCCTTCATTCCTCGTCAACACTTCACTCGAAAGTGAAATCGGGACCAAAACCCCGCCCCGGTTGATGTCGATCACATCATCATCATCATCATCATCATCTACCTCCGGCGGATGATTCGAACAAAAGACTATGTCATCGAGTTCGAATGCACTTCGTACGCCTATGGAATCTATTGGCGATCGGAGGGCCGGATTGGCTGCTTTGCGCATGTTGACGATGAGTCGTGAGCCCTGTCATTGATGGGATTAATAGAGCTGAAAATGACTGGGATGGAGGTGACGAACTGAGAATGAAATAGCGGCGACGTTCCAGCTGTAGATCCATCAGGACGTCAATAGCCATTGGTGTGAGTTTGGACCTTTGGGAGACGACGACTTACGGATAGAAAACGGCGATCATCTTATCCAGTCCCCACGACCACGCGATTTCACAAATGATACTCGTAACTGTGATATCTCAGCGAGGAGAAACACAGTTCGGGAAATAGGACTTACCGAGTAAAAGAAAATAGACTGTAAGGCCGTCAATTAGAATAGCAGCTCCCCAGATGGACTTTCTTTTATGAAACTCGTGTTTGATAGATTGATATAAGGTCATTAGGACGAGTATCGTTTCGAAAGCAATCGAGGTCATCCTTCCCAGTTTACTAAATGATGACTTTGACTCGTGTAAGGACTGGACCTACCAATTTCCTATTCGGAAAGAGGGGATTTGTGCGCTTATACAGGACCATCTTTCTGATGTAGGCCCGGGCATGAGAGGGATACGGATGAGAGTACGATCGCCTGTTAAGCCTGGGATAGCGATGGCTATCACGCCTAAAAATTGTAGTATACAAGCGCCGACGAGGAATTTTAAGACTCTTGTGTAGGTCCTGTGACAGGACATAGATTTATACAATGCGCTAACTGTGAAATTGTTCTCAAATGGGGAGAACGAGAGAGGAGAGGAGGAATGGGTACCTCGGAGTATTAGGATTACGTCTGTTCCGAGGATGGAGATCAGTGCGATGAAGGATTGGTATATACCGATTCCGTGACACCATCCGTTGGAAGGCGGACGATCGAAAGCCCAACCGTTCCAGATAGGTCCCATTGTACTGTCGATAGGGTGTATTTCATTTAGCGATGCGGAGATGGACTGGATGGTTGGGTCTTACAGGACTAGGATGAGGACGAAGTAACGTTCGTAGAGGTAGAGAATGTTGCATCGTGTTGGTTTCCTTTTGGGTGTTATTGAGCTGGGAGGCAAGTCATGGCGGTGTGCATCACTGACTTCCAAACGTAGATTATCTAATGCTCCTCCGTCAATAGGTATCACACCAAGAGAGGCAGAAGAGCATTACCTCATCCTCGAACGAAATTATGAGATCCCAATGCAACCACATAACGGCTGATACTGCAGATCAAATAGTCAGATTGAAGGATCTTATCGAGAATGAAAGTGACTGCACTCCATCCGTATATCGCATATTGATCTCTCGATATCAACTCTGAGATTTCGTAGATCGTCAGGCTTAGCATCGATTGGGAGCTCGATGAAGAGATTGGGTGGATGGAATGTTATATAGCAGATGCTATGCTCTGTGCTCATCGTCGTGGAGGATTGAGCATAGCTCGGCAGAAGGTGGAAGTTCTGGGGAAATGAAAGCTTGATGGTGGTGGTGACAACCTCTTGGACAACCTGGTACGGTACGAACGAAAGCCCGAGCGAGAGCGAGTTGCTTTGAGTGAGAGAAGCGAATCACCAGGATCGAGTTAAGGTTGTGGAGTCGAAGTCGAGTTTGTGCAGAATGTGCCCATGTATGTTCTACTGATCATCCAGGCAAGCCGTAATTCCGATTACGTTATAGGAAAACGTTGGCACAACCGAAGTCGTAAGACGAGATCTAGGGCCCTGTAGTAGATGTGTCTTGTACTGTGCAGGCATGGAATTGAGTACGAGCAGATGAGGGGGTGTAAAAGTAAAGCTCGTACCTTGGTCCAAACTGCGTGATCATGAATTCACAATCCCACTGGAAAATCGCCTGTGGCCCTTGGTCAAGTAAAGTAGACGCTAGTGTGATCCGCTGCCAGAAACTCGACTCTCAGTTCAAACACACGGTGCCTAACTCTGGTTCCATAATCTGTCCTGAATGACACAGATGCTGAAGCCAGACTGAGATTGACGCAGGATCTTGATTCTTGACGACGGCCGGTAGCGCTCAGGAACGATGGACATATATAGCAGCCAATAGGGTCTTTCACATAGGAATTTTAGAGGAATGCGTTGTGCTTCATCGAGCTCCGTTCAGGTTGTAGATTCTTTGGACGAGTTGCGCACTGGATGTTCATGTCATGGACGGATGAGAGATGTTGCGGCGACTGGAGAATGTGAAAGAGATACCAATTTGGCTTCTCGGCAAGCTTCTCGGTTTCTGTCATCGGACCTGTCGGCCATCACTGGATTTGCGATGGTGTAGTCTTGGTAGTGGCCTCATCTGAGCACAACTTGATATTCTGTATTCTTCGAAAGACTCGTGTGATTCATCATCTTCAAGGGTTATAGAGCGTGAATTTAGGGAGGAAGGTCGAACTTGAAACAACTTGACTCGAAGTTAAATCAAGGATGGTGCGAGCGTAAATCACGGAGCGGCATTCGGATGTAACCTTCTCCAGATTTCCCACCACGAAACCACGTCCGTTCCCTGGCGCCGACCCATTCTCATGCTCTCCTCGTACTCCGGGGGTTCATCGAGATTTGACTTCCCCAATATCGAAATGAACTTGAATGCAGTGTCCGCAGATTCTGGACGTGCGCGGCACGCAAACACTTCCAGAGCGCTTCCGGGATGTGCTGTTCTCATGCCACAGCGTCAAATAAGTCCAGCATCAGCTGTAGAGCCAGTCATACGAGCTTACATCAGCTAAAACGTGGTTCAGCGACCAATGACATCCATATTCTATTTTTCGAGTTCCTTGAACGCGCAACATTGCATGTACGACACGTAGCTGCCGAACTGACATTAATTACGAACTGGAATTGGTCTCACCCCAATGGGTGACCCCATCCGGTACGCGAAGGGAGGCGCGAGACTTGACACCTCTCCCTAACGTTCTGTGGCCAGTCTGGTGACAGCGCTGGGGCGAGACAGACATAATCGGACATCCGTCAAACAACAGTGGCATGCCGGCGTCTGGAATTGCGACTATATGGGACCTCGTAGAGGGGTACGTCTCAGAATTGTCCCTTTCCTTCATCACATAATTCACATTCACAATGTCGACAAATCTACAGCTCCTAATCGCCAACAGGAATAACTTCTACAGCATCGGTGAAGCCATCTTATAATATGATAAGACCAGTAAAGAATTCTAACCTGAAGCAACCAATTAGTATCTGTTCTAACATGGCTGATTTGGGATATCGTCATCACTCTCGAGGACGAAGTGAGGCTTCACTTACATACATATTACCGCAGAGATATTAACCAAGGCCTCCTTTAGATCAAATACATTTGGCAGTGCGTCCTCGTCCATTCTTTAAACCACATTGAGATAACGAACCGAAGGTCCCCGCCGACCTTGCCTAAATATCTTTATCTTTACGCTCGTTACATAACATTATTTGCTATAGCGTGAGTGCTCGATCCCGAATGCGCTTTCCGCTCACAGGACTCGTTCGCAGGGCTATGGGTCCTCCTTGGAATGGTTGGTTGAATGGATCGCAGTCGTCATCTACATATTGTCACCAACTTTGTGTATTTCAAAACGTCGTTCCGATTATCGTAGTCCTTGGAGTTGATTTGATTTTCATCCTTCGTGGTAAGCGGCAACATCTTCTACAGAATATGCGCTCAAGGTTATATAGTACATGCTATATATGGTCGGAATCGTACTGGCTTGATCACGCTCCTTTCTCTTTATTTCCTTCAATTTGCGTCTCAAGTCGTAGTCACTTCCCTCGGGGAAGATATGATCAAAGTTGACCCGGTCCTGATTAGCCCACAGCTTGATTATTATACATGTCTTCCTCGAGCGGTTCCTCACGTCTTTCGCGCCTGCTGGTGAGCTTTTCATTATCTTTGCTGATCGTCTATTTATCGACGATCCCAGGATTCCTGTGATTGCATTCCAGACTCTCCTTTTCGGGATGACCCTGTATAAATCTCTCCGGACGGGATTTGATTGGAAGTTTCCTTCCAGATATTTATTTGTCATGGTACGAGATGGCACGTGGGCTTACGCGGTGCTCGTAGGTAAAAATCTGCGTAAATTTTGCAGAACTAAATTTGATTGACATATAAGGGATGAGCATCATTTGTAACCTGGTATGGAGTAGTAAGACCGATGTAGCATCTTTGATTGTCCTCTACCCGTGAGTAATATCTCCTCCAGCTATATCCAGGATATTATACAAAAGAAAACTAGATGGAATATTGCAATTATGTCGTTCGCTGTGAGTCTGAGAATTTCTGTTAGAGATTAATCTCACCCATCCCACAGGGGACTCGTCTTACTTTGAACTTAAGAAAGTTAAACAGCAGACCTGTGACCTCGCATGAGGTTAGCGCAATCGTGCACTCAGCTCTGACCAAGGACACGTCACGATAATCATCGGGCTTTCATGGGGGCCGGATTCGGAAGTTGTCTACATGTAATGTCTGGTATAGATTATACAACGAATGTACAGCGAACTGATTACGTGTAGCATGGCCATGCTTGGACACAATACTGATACACTTCCAATGGAAACGGCGGAACTGAGACCACCAAGATAATATATAGTGTTTAATCCAGATCCAAAACATTAGAACAAGAACCAAATCGACCCTATATCACAGCAAATTTACAAGCCAGAGTATTTCAACACTGCAACCGCATTCTTTCCGACAACATGGTATCATGCCTTGGCTCACTCACTTTCGAAACGACGGCTGTAAAGAGATACTGGGGTGATTCCTCAATAGATGTAACTCCTCAAGCGTCAGACTCTCCTTGTTTGTCAACTTTGCCAGCGCAAGCTGCGCAGCGTTAGGAGCTCCTGATGTTGGCATCGCAAGTGGATGTGGCGTCTGTTGAAGCGGCGTCAACGGAGATGAAGGCGAAGGCTGATGCTGCGGCTGTGTTGTCGAAGATTGGGGTTGAGCTGAAATTCGTGAAACCGGCGCAGGATGCGTCATCGGCATGTTATTGATCTGCGCTCTCGGGCTGGCGGAAGGATGTTGAGTTGATGTGAGCGGATTGGGACCCCGTATTGGCTGATTGGTAGGGACAGCGACAGCGACAGGGCCCCTAGTTGGCGTACGCCTTTCCACCCCTGCGGAACCGTTAACGGCGGCAGCATTAGATGCCGCCATAGCTTGTCGGAACCCTTGCCGGTTGTCAGTTCTCGAAGGGACGGTCGACGGGACGGCTCCAGTGTACATCAGAGCTCGCACAGGAGCATTTGGATTCTCCGTAAGTGTACTCCTTGTAGGCGAAGGAGCGGATTGTCTTGTCGGAGATTGGGAAGGTCCGGCGGACGTTCGAAGAGAAGGAGGAGCCTGGGATGTGAAGACAGATGCTTCGAATACTGGAGGTACCGGAGGTCGTGAGTTCGTCTGCGGCGTTGAAGGTTGAAGGTTAGACAGGGTAGCGACTGGTGTTGAAATAGGCGCCCGATTAGGCGCCCAAACCGACGTTTGCTGTACTGGCGCGATAATTGGAGGATCTTGAGACTGAGCATGAGTAGAACTATCGGCGACTTGTGCGGAGTCCTGTGCTCTCGTCGCTCTGCGTTCTTTTCCCTTCTTGGCACTCCACGTTGCGAAACCGTCCCATTCGCCTGCCTCTAAATCCGGTTCACTCTTTAGCTTCATCTGCCTCTCTTCCTCATTTGCGTAGAAGGAATCTGGGTTATGCACCGGTTCGTCTTGGTCTTGGTCTTTGAGATTCGCCTTACGGATGATTTCACCTGCCGCTTGGTAGTTCGTTATGCGTTGCGACAGTGTGAACTGTATTTCGTCTTCGGGTACACCCTGACTCCGAAGTTCTTTGATTTCTTGTGTGAAACGATGTACAGCCGATGATGGAAGGGATGATGGAAGGGGTGTACTTGACGGAGGCTGACTCGTGGAAAGTTGAGAGGGCGTTTCAGGGATTTGTGAGGAGGTTGGATGTTGGGTGTCGAAGAAGGAATCGAATTCGGAATCGGTCTCCATGCGATCACTAATAGGTGGAGGTCGACCATTAGGCTGGGCTTGCGATGCGAAGGAGGGGGGAGGTACAGGTGGTATTCGGGAAGAGGGAGTGGATGTCGATGTAGATGCTTCAGGAGCGGCAGGTCGAATAGGGGACGTGAAGTGAACATGCTTCGAAGGAGTTCCCTTCGACGCGGGTTTCTTCCCTTTCGATAGAGTCGCGATGGGAGGCTCATCCACGTTGACCTCCTCCGACTCCTCGTTCCTCGGAACCTTGTTTGCTCCCAAGGTTTCGTCGTTAATGTCCTCCTCATCCTCTGTATCGTCCCGCTTTCGCTTCTTGCTCGTATCCCGTTTCTGCTTCAACAGCTCTTTGATGGGCCGCAAGAACGCTTCATCATCGGCCGCAGGAATACGCATCGGAGGCGGTAAACCCAAGACTCCTTGTACACCATTAGGATTTGGATTGGACGAAGGCAGACTTCGGCCGAAGCTGTCAACGAGATCGTTGAAAGTCTTGAAACACTTTGAATTCGTCCTTAAATCCGCATGTTCCCTCCTCGCAGTCAACCTCATCTGCGAAATCCCACGACTAAGCTCCTCCACCGTCGCTTGCTTCATATTCTTCCATATCAGATATCCGCTCATGATGAACTCGATAGGACTGAGAACGTCTTTCTCGCGGATGTTGAAACAGGATTTATATTCCGGATGACGAGCGAGGCCGAGGAAGATGGTCATCGTCATTTGAAAGGTGGAATGAAGAGGCGGTTCGACGGGCTCTTGCGACTCGACGAGAAATTTCGTCAGAACGGGATGTCCTGCCGTTGATACTCCGCCTGCTTTGATTGTCTTCTTCTTTGATGGAGACGTCGATTTTGATAATGGGGGTTCATAGAGTTGGAGATGGATGGAGTATAGGAGTTGGGCGATGGTTTGGAAGGGCCGGGCACGGTCCGTGTTTAGTTTGAGGAGTTCGCCGAGGCCAGTCTGCACATCGAGGTATTTTCCAACCACGTCGCGAATGAAATCGGCGCGTGGGCTGGACAGCGCCTGCAGCTTTTCACCAGGCTATAGCGACAACAATGAACAACATGATTAACCATAGAATTGCGGAAGAATAGACGCACCGTCAAGGCAGCACCAAGTTGAACGCGCTACGCCAAATATAAAATGAGCAAAGAGAAAGAAGCAAGGACAGTGCGACACACCTGGAATATCTCGCGTTCTTGTTTTTCCAAGAGGTCGGTATATTCGTAGCACATGATCTGCCTATCGTAGAACTGTTTGCGAAATTTCTTGTCTAACAAGCGTCGTCTCGAGGGCTTTTGAGGCTCGGTAGGATCAGGTTGCGCTTTACGTGGGGTCTCGCGAAACCAATACTTGACGCCGGATTCACTGGAAGGATCATCAGTAGAGGGAGGGATGAGGGATGAGAATACGTACTGGTCATGGACTGGCGAAGATGGAAATGTGAGTTGAATTTGCGCTCAAGAAATCATACTTTGAATGAGCTCACAAGGAATCTAAGTGATGTGGTGAATATGCGCGGGTTCAGGGGTTAGGCAGAACGAACCTCTCCATCAATGAATCTGACAGGAGACGCGTCAGAAAGAGCAAGAGACTGGAGCCAATGGTCTCACCTTTGGATAGAAGTCAACCGTTGTTTCCCATCGATACAAGTGCGCTTGTCCGCTCCAGTGTCATCATCGGCTGAAACGGCCTGGTAATCGTGAGATTTTGGTGGATGGCAATGTTGAAACACCCACAAAGAGTACTGGAGGAACATAATAGTGTCGGAAAATCGAGTCGATGATGCCCATCTGCTTCTTGGAATCCCAAACCACATCTGACCATAACGCTCAGCCAACCATTCCAGAACGAAAAATCGAACCATGAGCGCACCTCTTTGATAATCAGGATTCAAGTCAATCTCCGCTCTCCGAATCTTATCTGTCAGCTCTCCTAAGCAATTTCTCCACACAATACGACATATCCATATCCATACCATACAACGATTTGACAGAATAGGTGGTTGATCTAGGAGGTCGTAGAGTTTCCGTTAAGACGAGGACTTTCTTGGGATTGCGAGTGTTGTAAGTTTGCTTTTTGTCTTCTTGGTCTTCGATTTCGTCTTCGTTGGATGAGACGTCGAGGTCGTCGTCATCTTGGTAGTCTTCCTCGTCCATGGCGGCAGGGGGACTGTGTTTGGGCGTGTTTGGTGTTCGTTCCGTAACCGACTCGCCGACTATCTCCGTATTCCGGCTCCGAAGTCTCCGAACTTTGTTGACATAAATCCTGTTGAGGCGCCAGAGCAGACACAGGCGGAAAGAGACATCAGGCTACGGATAGGGAATATTTTCGAATATGATTTGACATTTTCCCCTATCAGCGCGCTCTCCTGAGAGAAGTGTCGACTGCCATACACGGTCATCAGTATCGAGGTGTGCCTTCCTGCTAAAGGATAGGGAAACACACTCGTAACAGAAAGAATTGAGATCAGGATATAGAAAGTCAAATGTTACAGCTTTTCACAAGAGTTCAATTGTCCTTATATATTACAGCGGGTGGTACAGATTAATTTTCACCTTCGCCATCAGTGAGATCTCAAACCGTCACGTCCGAGCTTTCAATCAACGCCCATACTCCAGGAGGAACATCTCCTTGAGATCCAACAGACTCATCACTTCGATAAGTCTCCGTCAACACACTCATCATCTCCTCCGCTACATATTTATCTCCACCGATGAATTCAATCCTCCAAACCACATCGTCAGGCTCTTCACTCCCGCTCATATCCACCAGTTGTGCACGCACAGACGTCAAAATCTTCCCTCGTCTGACGATACCTTGTGCCCATCTCCCAAGACGTATCATCATTCCCTGATTGAAGGCGTCATCCGCGACGTGATTAAACTTCCACACTTTCCAAACTCTCGGATTCGGCTCCTCAGCTCTCCACACCTCCTCATATTCTCTAACAACTCCACTATCATCTTTCATACTCCCCACTTCCAACTCATCTCCATTCTCCAAGCTTTTCAATATTCCAGTATCGTCCTCAGCTTCAGGTTCGGGTTCGAGATTGAGAGCAATTATTCGGGAGTCAACTTCGTGGGACCATGATCCGTGATTTCGACTTTTACAGTCTGTCCAGTAATGTGCTACGCCGTAGAACGCCCAGGAGAGTGATGGAGGCTTGTCTTTCGTCAGACGAAGATCGACGAAGCGCCCAAGGGGTGACGTGAGCACCAAAGTCGATGTTGGCTCGGAAGGAGGAGACGGAGGCCAAGCGATGGAGACACGGTGCGATATAGAAGGACCCATTGATATTCCTTTGAAATCTCAGATATCTAGACGACACTGTTAATTGAAACAGATGTGTAGAAAACGACGTACATGGCAAGAAGAAAGCAGTGTCGGGAGTTACCGAGCGATAACGACGACGCCGACAAGCGTGGTAACCCGCCCTGTAAGGCTGCTAAATCCGCACTAGTCGTTCGAGGAATGAATGAAGAAGTATTTTGGGCACATTGAATCGAGTATTCGGTCTTTCTCCTTCGGGACTCGTTCAAAACCCTATAGCCTTCGGATACTAGTATGACCGTAACTTAGGGTTTTTTATCTCTAGTAATGTTTCAAAGGCCTTTTTCCTGGTGTACATGATTCTCGAGAGAGTTATGCTCGCATAGAACGTTCCTCAGCTGTATAAAGATCTTCACGAGGACCAGGAACTTGGCACGTATTGCGAAATCATTACATTGTCTCCGAATTCCGCATCCGAATTCCGCATTTTCTTCTCCCTATCCGTGATCGTTGGCGTCCTGTCTTCCGCGTATGGCTTTTGGATCTCGAAACAGATGGATACATAATTCTTCAGAGGCTGAGTCAGAAATATGAGCGATGACTCAGTGATCCGTCAAACTTCCTGATAGTTTGGTACCTTTTCAACGTCGTTGCTCCCCGAGGCATCCCGACTCAACTCTCCTGGTAGTGAAGCCAACACTATCTTTTCTGGCAAACCTTGATCTAGGAACATGGATATATCATCCACGTTCAATCTTATGAATCACCTTCGTCAGCTGGGCGGTTGTTCGACTCCTAATTCGACGTTCGGGGTACTCGGGGTACTATAGATACACCTCAAAATCCATCAATGGTCCCCCAACATCCATCTCTCTCTCTCTCTCTCTCTCTCTTTTCCTTGATATACATAGAATTAGGTCTGCGCCTTCCGAAGATCTTCCCATCACCCTCCACCACGAGTCCGTCCCCCCACCCTCTTCATCTCGACTGAACTCACTTCGAATATATATATAGCATCTATCCAGGCATCGACCCCTCCCCACACTACACCTCCCAATCCTACGCAGGCAAAACAATCCTCATAACTGGTGCATCCCGTGGTATCGGTTCCGAAATAGCCCTCTTCTACGCACGTTCTGGTGCTTCCCTGGTTCTATTTTCGAGGAAGCAGGAGGGGCTTGATGAAGTTCGAGAGGAGATTTTGAAGGAAGTTCCGGGAGCGAGGATTGAGAGCTTCGTCGGGGATGTTACGAGTATTGAGGATATTAAGGGTGTTGTGGAGAGAGCTGTTGAGGTGTTTGGGAGGATTGATGTTGTTGTTGCGAATGCGGGGAAAGCTAATGAATGGGTTAAACGTGAGTTTGGGCGAGTTTTTACATCGATATATTTAACTTGTTTCAATAGCATTTGTCGAGAATGATCCTGAGGATTGGTGGAGGACAGTCGAAGTAAATGTTCGCGGTGTTTATAATGCTGCACAGTACGTGTCCTTTTGTTTTCGAAGTATTAATGCCTAATCTGAATGTTGTCAGCTTCGCGATACCTCAGTTGAACAAAACCTCCGGATATTTCGTCATCACCTCCTCGATCACTGCTCAGTCTCGTATTGCATTCGCAAGCGCCTACGTCCTTTCCAAACTCGCAGTGGGCAGATTGAACGAATACATAGCACGCGGTACGTTAATTATCATTCGGTCGCTCGAAGCCGTATTTAAATTTCTGGAAGAACATCCGAATATCAAGACATTCGCTTTTCATCCTGGAGCTATCAAGACTGCGTTATCTGGTGAAAATCCTTTCTTGCTCCTCGACTTATTGACTCGCTTCAACTCCCTGCTGCGACTTTGTTGCGTCTTACTTCTGGGAAAGAAGACTGGCTCTCAGGACGGTGTGTTCCCTTGCCCAACGCCGTTGAATTTGGAAGCTCAATAGACTTTTAGGTATGTATCGTCCAATTGGGATCTCGATGAAGTCAATAAAGATTGGAAGGAGAAAATCATTCGCAGCGAAGCCCTGGTCAGTCGACTGGCAATCCCTCCGCCAGAGGAGTAAAACTCGATATAACTGTTCCATTATTCGAACACCGTGTCCCCACGAACGAGAATTTTTGTAAATAATCCAACCAGATTATCCAGATAGATAATCTCCTATGCATGTTTACTCTTCCGATTTCCGATACAGTGAGCAAGCTCGGAGTTACCAACCTAGCTCGCACCTCTTCTTTATGCCAAACGATTCGAGCAATCGTGCAATGACGTCGCAAAAAGATACACCCAATCTTTTCCGAGGACCAGAGATAACAACTTGCTTCTATCACATTCGATAACTCTCCTTTAGGCCTGAAGAAGACGTTCGTCAGGCTTTACAAAGTAACGAGGTTGATTACTCAGCGCTGACTGAGACTCGTTCAATCTGTTTCAACGCTTCTCATTGGCCAATAACTCCTTCTATGGGCGCTGACCAAGCAGTTCCATGCCATGGCCCGACTTTCGAAGCTCGTCTTTCTCCTGTTATGGTTATCCGCGATTAGCGCACGAGGAATTGCGAGCTTGGCCGAATTAGCAAGCACATTCATCAGCGAGAGACTCGCTGAGCAAGTCCATTCACTGCCGCGATGCTAGGTGCTATAAAGCCAGGATGAAATCGTCGATAGTCGTCATCAACACCTACTTCAATCCATCCCTACATCCTCTCTCACACCCAATATCGCAATGCCTGCTGCTCCTGAAGATCTCCCTGTTACCCACCACAACGAGTACGCTCTCTTCATCAACTCCTATTCGAAACAATCTCATTCGATTTTTACAGCGTCTACCCTGGCATCGATCCTACCCCTCACTACAAAGCCCAAACCTACGCTGGCAAAGTAGTTCTCATCACCGGTGCTTCTCGAGGCATCGGTTCCGAAATCGCCCTCTTCTACGCTCGATCCGGCGCATCACTCGCACTCGTCTCCCGAAAGCAATCGACTCTCGATGGTGTCCGCGATGATCTCCTGAAGGAACTTCCGAAGGCTGAAATCGCTACTTTCGTCGCCGATGTTACGGATTTAAAGGCTGTGAAGAGTGCTATTGAAGGAGCTGCTGAGAAATTCGGAAAGCTCGATATCGTCGTCGCCAATGCTGGAACGGCAGAGGACTGGTCGAAACGTGAGCTCATATATCTTATCTCTCGATCAAGTGTCTGACTTCTCGTATTCTAGCTTTCACTGAGAGTGATCCCGAAGTCTGGTGGAACGTTGTCGAAGTCAATGTTCGTGGAGTATACAACGTTGCTCAGTACGTACTTCTCTTCATATTCTTCCCCGATCTTTCACTGATCACGAATCTTCAGTTACGCCGTCCCACACCTCGACAAGACCTCCGGATACTTCATCATTACCTCCTCCCTCGCTGCCCAATTCCGTGTTCCCTTCGCTAGCGCATACGTCCTTTCCAAGCATGCTGTCGGCCGACTGAACGAGTACATCCACATCGGTGAGATATTTTTGCTTACGTCATCTCATCGATCTCAGTCTCACCACTTGCGCAGAACATCCCAATGTCAAGTCCATCGCTCTCCATCCCGGATCGATCAAGACTACTTTAGCGGAGGTGAATCCCCAGATTGCTTCATGGCTCGTTGATAGCCTTCAACTCCCCGCTGCTACCGTTCTTCGACTTACGTCTGGGAAATACGATTGGTTCTCTGGACGGTATGTCGTCATTCTGCTACTGTTATGATAGATACTTATGGGTTGCTTAGATATGTGTCGTCTAATTGGGATCTTGATGAGGTTGAGGAACAATGGAAAGATAAGATTATCGCTAGTGAAGGGCTCGTCAGCCGGTTGTCCGTTCCTGTCGACGCATGATTACGACGCCTCGTATTCTCCACACTAGTTCTTATCTCCAATATTCAATAGAAATGCTAATGTTTAATTGCGACCGAAACGTTTTATCGATTGATGTCCTTTGATAAGATGGCGAACGACAGTGGAAGGAAAAGATCATTTCTAGCCAAAGACACCTTAGCCGGTTTTTTGGCCCTGTCGAATCATAATCTGGAAGGATCGAAGCATATACGCTCCTAGATCACTTCATCAACAACATTCAATTTTCACGAATTTCACGGTTTTTTCGCGAATTTTTTCGGAGAGGGTGCTTTGTTGTTTTCCCTCAGTTCTACGGATGACTGGGCTCATTTGGGGGACAAAATATAGCTGATTAGGTGAACGCGTGAGGACTATTCGAGCGTCGAATACGTGATATTACTGTAGCGATGAGAGCAGCGAATTAAACAGATAGTGCGACGAGAGCATATACAGAGCAAGAACACGGTACAGTATGACATGCATTCAACAGGAGGGATAGAGGAGAAAACATCTGATACACTGAAACACGAATAATGTCGCCTTCAATGGAAAGGCATATGGCTCGAGCCAGCAAACCTGGGCATACTAGTGTCTTGCCCCAGGATATCTGGTCCGCGTTGGCCGGCAAGAGATGTTCCATTCCAACCTGAGGTTGAAAGGACCTCGTCGTTCACTTTGTCTCGGAAAATGAACGACGGAGGGTTTTCTGTGCCTTCTGGGAAGGCGAGTGGATATGGATCATAAGCAAGATAACCCCCAATTAAAGTCGATGTGTCCCTCGGCATGTTCAGGACGCCGATCGGGCTAGGAGACGCGGGAGCATCTGCTTGAGCGACCGTAGGTTTTGACGCCATTTCTGGCACGATATGAGCGTAGATTGCGTCTACCGATTTTTTGATCTCCGAGACATACTTGATGAACTGTCTGTTCATATGGAGAACGATGAGTGGGACAGAAAATACATGTCCACGGGAAAATGACATACTGGACGAGGTGTTTGTTCTTCTCGAGTGTGATACCATCTTCCCTGCTGAAAGTGAGAATAGGACATAGGAGAGACGACGAGATCTCACTTTAAAGTTTGGCTGGCTTGATGGAGAGTGCCGGGGATGGAGCGAGGAGGAGCAAAGCCTCGAGCGCCCAGAGCATCTTGAAGCTCTCGGATACCCTGGGAACGACTCGCTTGATACTTATGCGCCGGGGTTATGTTCTTCTGCCGGTGTGGCTCAGGCTGCATTGCAGCCGGAAGTAAATCGGTCGCATCGTACGCTTGATTTTGTTGGCTCAAGTGTTGAGTTTGACTTTCCATGGCGGTCGATTTCTGGGAGACTGAGATATAAAATGGCTTGAGGCAATCTTAGAGAGTTTTATAGAGCCCAAGCGCAGAAGCACTGTGCGTGAGCAGGCAACACCGAGTTGATGCACGTCATGGTTAGAGGCTGAGAGAGCAACGCCAATTGGCTGCGGGACGTGTCGGAACATGTTCGGAAGGAGATCTGGTCCGATCCGACCCTCAAGGAGCGGATTTTACTGCAAGTTTAATTCTCATTTGCTGAGCTCCTTCGAAGCTATAACCCATCTAATCTGATCCAATCGGCACCTTCGGCATGTTCACACCACGGGCTCGGTCGTAATAGAGCGCCAGCATGAAAAATCACATGTGATCCGTTGCTCGGCCTCGGTTCAGATAGTTTGGCCGTAAGAATCATGACACTATCATGACTCGTAGGAGAAAACCTATCTCTCGGCATAGTAGCCATTCTCCTGGTTATTTTGGGTTGTCGGTATAGCCATGGCGTGCCTGAAGGTCGGGTGTGCATCGAACGAGGAACGACGAGATGCGTAGGATGAGGACTCAGAGACGCTTGGCCGTCTCATAGGACTCGGGATGAAGCGATGAAGCCTTGGATGGGATATATTACCGCCTGAGGTCATCGGTGGTATTTACTTCCAGGACTTAGAATCTGAGAGTTGATCGAGTCTCTTGAGGAATATATTACGTAATTAATGAGATACAAGATGGCGACGCATGGTTGATTCAAACTCTGGTCAAATAATTGCATAAAAAGGTTTAAAAAATTCGTGCACTTCGGTATGCAAGTAAATCAGAAGTCTACCGGCCCTCACTCCTGATACTCCCGACATTTGCAGACCATCCAACCTGTCCTCTATATGAAACTCCATCATCCGACCACTCGACTGACTTCAGGCACAACAATGACAACGTAAAAGCCGACCCATGAACCTCCAAGTCAACGACGAAATTCCTTCGCGACTCGTGAGATAAGGCACCGACTCAGCCTCTGTTCTTGGGGCAAAAAAGGTTTCTACTAGGAGTCTCAGGAATTGGATTTTGAATTTGTGCTTTTAAATGTACGGCAAAATGTACATATGTCTCTTGGATGTTGCAAACAATGCGCTCGATTCAAACACAGGAGGGGTTGGATACCCGATATGTCTATGCCGATCAACTCCGATGAATCCGGAAGCGATGACCGAGTCATGTGTCGCCGAGGCCGAGCATCGGAACACCTTTTGATTTTCATCCTGGACGCTTGACGAAGAAGACGGAATCGAAATGCGAAGATATTCAATCTACCGTACCGCTGACGGATTTGGATTGCGGAGATTCTCACTGGGGTATGAGATTTGGGATCTCCGCAAATCGATTCCGTTTGCCGTCAGGATGGGTGAATATCTCGCGCATTCTGATTCCGTCTTCTTCGCCTGTGGTTACATATGCTACGCCCTCATGCGCTTTGTCAATACCTCAAGAAATCATGTTTCTCTGCTATCAACTTGTTCTGGATGCCTTTGGTTCAGTCTAACTCGAAATGAGAGCATCAAGTGTTCTGAGTTATCTACGCCTTTCTAGCTATCTTGCCGTCACTAGATCAAATCGACTCTCATGTGAGGACAGATCATGATTGTGTCATTACTATCTCCCAGGATTGGTTCTAGGCTGGTCGGCTCCGTCGACGCCATGAACCCATCGAACTCGATCCTTCAAATCATACTCCCACTGCAGCTTCCACCTCCCCTCATAGAACTTCGTTCAACCTCGCTGACCCTCTGAATCCGTAACATGTCCCTGACTTGAAGCATCCCAAAATACCGCACACGTCGTCCCAAAATCGCCTCCGAGATTATAGATAGGGGATCAGCAATTCCAGCAGAAATGTCTTTTTAGGACGTTGCCGGTGTCACGGACTGTGTCGATGTATTGCAGTGCACAAACTCTTATTATATAGAAGGCTAGCTAAACAGCTCTGCCTGCATTCCATAAATATTTGAGTTCACTACAACGTTTTTTTTCTCCCCGAATCTGAGGAGCCCTGTTCAGTGTGAAGGCGTTGCCAGCACTTGAACCCTACGCGCGGCTCTCGATATCGGCTTTAGCAGCTTTACACCGGATAGGCTTGGACGTGACACAGATCTCCCGCAGGACTGAACTTGATTTCTACTACTCAATGCGTTTCATTTATCTGATGGGTAGGTTCGAGAACGAGTGTACTAGTATACAGGACAGCAACAAAGCGAGCACATAACACGACGACTAACAAGTAGAACCCGAAATCCAAGGAACGGGATAAAAGAAAACAAACGCGACAAACACAAGAAGGCAAGCAGATAATACTAGCCGATACGCTGATGCCTGACTGACGAAGCACATAACCCCGTCATTTCAAACTCAAGCCTTTCCTGGAATCGACTATGGACACGTCGGTCAGTTGGATGATAGTGGTCCAACGATCTTATATAACTAACCTGATCACAAGTCACCTCTCAGGCTGCCAGACGGGAACGCATCAGAGCCCTCAGTTGGCTCAGCTCCCCAAATACGTTCGGTTTGGAAGGTAGTGAAACCTCCAGACGCTTCGGGACCGGCATAGTTGTACTCGACATGGTGTCCAAGGGACGTAGTAGCTTGCGACATGTCGAGATAAGATCCACCAAGACTGGGGATTGCGAGCGGTAGATGGTTCAAATCTGGATTCAAAGACGGAGTGGATGGGGTAGGATTGAGTCGAGTAAGATGTGCCCAAAGGACATCCATGAGGTTCCGTATCTCGGCCATGTCGCTAGACAACTTCCTAGAACGATGCAAAGGACCATTAGCGAGATCTAGGTATCAAATTGGAGGGACACACCGCATGACCTCCGTGTTCATTTCGATCGTAGCGCCGTCCCGTCTATTTCGAGTGAGGACAATCGTAATGTGGGGGAGCGAGAAGCCATACGTGATCATGTCGGACGCTTGATACAACGCATCAGGAAGTGAACGAGGGGCGGGACATCCGCGGTTCCTCAGAGCCAGTTTCAGTGCGACGATAGCTTGAGCACGACCGGCTTGATATCTTTGCTCAGGGGTCTGGATTCTCTCGCTCTCAGCTTGATTTCTAAGTGTCCTCTTGCGGTGGTCACAGGAGGAGATTCTGGACGATACGAGATGTTCAGACATGTTGTGAGAGCAGTGAGGGAAGTCGGAACAACAGAAGCAGCAGAAGCAGCCCTTTTATGCCTGAATCCCCGCCGCGTCCCACTGAAGATGGCTGCAGAATGGCTATACCACGGCCAGGAACTTGAAGTGTACTTTTGAATAGACTGCCGCTCCCAAGAACTTTGATGGTGACACCGAACAGCCAATCATCGGTTCCTAAGGGCGTCGTAGTGGATGGATGTGGTCAAGATTCTCAGTTTAGGGACCGTGGAAACGATCCTTTCAGGCGTCGGGCCTCCTTATGTCTGGATGTAGCCAAAATTCTCAGTTTTTTTGGGATACCGTGGAAACAATCCCTTCAGGCGTCGGGCTTCCTTATGTGCGGATATGGTTCACAATGTCAGTTTAGGAAAAACTCCTTCGTGTGATAGATACCCGTTCTTTGTACTCGTTTGTATGATAGACGCTCATACAGATGACAGGCGTCTATCATACAAACGAGTACAAAGAACGGGTGTCTATCACACAAAGGAGTGTTTCCTGAGCGTCTATCATACAAACGAGTACAAATAACGGGTGTCTATCACACGAAGGAGTGTTTCCTAATCTGACATTGTGAACCATATCCGCACATAAGGAAGCCCGACGCCTGAAGGGATCGTTTCCACGGTCCCTAAACTGAGAATCTTGACCACATCCATCCACTACGACGCCCTTAGGAACCGATGATTGGCTGTTCGGTGTCACCATCAAAGTTCTTGGTTCGAGTACGCTTTCTCTCCTGCCACCATCTTCCTGGTTCGTGGCAGACAATGAATGCATTGACTCGATCATGATGTATTGATTTACGCCTCGTTATAAACTGTTCTGTCATTATATCGAGGAAAAAAAATGACATGCGGAATTGATCATATAGGGCATATCTGAATCATTCACCTCTCCCAGGTTTCGTGTAAGGCTGTTCGGCTCCGTAGACGCTATGAACCCATCCAACTCGATCCTTCGAATAATACTCCACCTCCGGCTTCCACCTCCCTTCATCAAACTTCATCCACTCTCCTTTCCCTTCAGACGTCGACACATATTCCTCACTCAAAGCACCCCAAAATACCGCACATGTCTTCCCGAAATCACCTCCGAAATTATAAAGAGGTGAGCCGCAATTTGAGCAGAAGTGTCGTTTGAGGATGTTTCCGGAGTCTTGGAGTTTGTCGATGTAGAGGGATATTTGGGATTCTCCAAGGGTTACTTTGATGCTCTGTGCGATGATTTGATTGATTGGTGGTGGTGGTGAGAGAATTTGGACGTACGTTGGAAGGAAAGACGAGGTTTGTGGTGAATACTGTTCCTGTGAATTTCTTGCAATTCGAACAATGACATGTTGAAGTTCTGGAAAAAATATGACGAGAAAACAGATCATCGACAAATTCAAAAACATTATGATCAAGCTGATCGACGAACATGACGGGTTCTGATAAGACTTCGAAAGAGATCTCGCCGCAAAGACATGTTCCTTTGAAGAGAGCCTGTTCGTCGTTATTCAGATCTGTGCTCATGATTTTCTGTCGCTTCCTCTCGTCAACGGAGAACGAGATGAACGAAACGAGATGTCGAGCTGAAGCTTGGATGAGAGTTTCGGGATAGTCTCGGCTATGAAGTCAATTGTTTGTGTAACTTTGGCTTTAGCTTCCCGGGCCGACATTTTCCGGATATTTGAGCTGATTTTCTGGCTGATGGGTGCGACGAAAGCAAGAATGGATAGCGAGTGGTAATAAATTAGTTGAATGATCGTGAGGCTACCAACGTCGCCCTCTTCGTCTCCCTGCCTCCTCGACCTCGACCCTATTGAACACATCGCGGTATCCTCCATCTCTATCATCGCCAGCAACAGTCGAAGGTGTCATCATGCCCTGCATCTCTCTCTTCTTTCTCGCAATCAAATCGAGCGCTCTCTGTCGCTCCGAAGATTCACGAGATTGTCGAGCTTCGACAGGATTAGAAGGATTTGATGAAGATGATGATCTCGGACGGGAGGATGAGTGTGAGTGTGAGTATGAGGATCGTTCGCGGAATGCGATAGCGTTAGTGAGACGTTTATGTCGTTCGAGGGTTGAGTTAATAGTCGTTAGTGGATCGTGGAGTATCATGGAGGCTTTGGATGCTTTTGATTCTTTCTTGCCCCAGAGTGATTTTTCGTCCTTGCCGTCTTCTTCGGGCTCTTCGGCGCCGGGATCGGTTGGACGGGAGGCGTACCATGGATTTCGGTCTTTGAGGGAGGGCGCAAGTGGGAAGCCTTTGTCGGTTTCTCCGGTGTCTTCTCTCCCCTTTCCTTTATTCGCCGTTGAGAGAGCTTTGCTCACAACAGGATTGGGAACCAAAGGCTACGCAATCACTTAGAGGCATCTTCGAGATTCAAGTAGATTTATACGCACCTTTTCCATCTCTTCGAAAAAGTTGATATGACCACCACCGCCCAATCCAATAGCCTTGCCCTCCCTCTCCGAAATTTCTTTCCGGACTCTCTCGATTTCTTCTACAGTCCCCTCTCGTCTTCTCTTCTCTTTGTTTTTATTCTTATCGAGTCCAGCTCGTTGTCTGAGTAGTTCCAGACGGGCCTCTCCGTCTGCCAGTCGCATCTTCCCGTCCGCCTGCGCTTCGAGTAACGCTGCGGCCTCCTCATCCGCTCGAACTCGAGCGATGTTGTCGGCGCGGTAAGGATGGTATGATTTGTGGTGTGCGATGTTAAGTTTGCCCATGATGCTGGAGAAAGAACAGAAAGCCGAGGTACGTCGAGAACGTTGAGGTGATGGGATGTCTCGGGCGTCTAACTGACTCACCGCCCAGAAGACATCCGATGACCGATTCCGATGACGCCGTCAATCATCATGTCGAATGCAGATCACTCTGAATTCCTGATCAAATCGTCATGTTTGTGCTCTTCAATCAAGTTTGAGATCAGTGTGGATCTCAGCAAACCTCCTGCTCTGTTCGTCTGCCCAGATCTTTCTGTCAATCCGTGAAGATGGCTTGAACGTCGTAGGATATCGCTGTGTCACTGCTCGAATTGCAAGAAATTTACGGGATCAGTGTTCCAAACGACTTTGACCTTTCTTGGAACTGTAAGTTCCGAATCACACTCGATTGCTTGATTAGTTCCTTATTGTCCTGGCTTTCTCCTTTCCCCTACACCAACGCATCAATCGTTTCGATTGATCGGTCGACGATTCCAATAGTCACTCGAATTCACTTCACCTCCTACGACTCTCAAATCCTACGTTGATCGAAATCAAGCTTCCAAGAATCCTCTCACACGCCAGTTCTGTCTCACATGCGGAAGCTCGCTCTTTTGCATCGACGCCAAGGGAGAAGTCGAGTCATATCTTGGACTCGTGGACTCGGTCCTCGCTCGCGAACCGAATACGACGGATGCAGATGATGATGTTGCGGATGGAGAGACGAATAGAACAAAATGGAAAGAAGTCGGATTGGAGGGTCTCGGAAGACCTTGGCTGGAGTTTTATGCAAAGGATCGAGTAAAATGGTGCGAAGGCGTACAAGGGAGTGTCAAAGCCCCAACGAAGCCGGGACTGGAAGGAAATCCTCCGTTCGAGAGTAGAGTGAGACCTGAAGGATGGCATTGAATACAAATCGACGAAAGCAGGATTACATTGTATCGTATATCATGATGTCTGGATACATGCTTCACATCGGGTGTACATAAACGATGGATCGTCGAGCTCAACGAAAGCAGAGGGCACAAATAGGGCGAAATCGAAGGGTAGAGTAAGAGCAATACGATGAATAAGTTAAGGGATATATCTGAAAAGCCACATTAGCGAAATGGAACCGACGAGGGTTAACGATGAACGCACATTATGCATCACTACCAGGCTCAGCAGCTTCCTCATCAGTTGCTTCGGCCTCTTTCTTCTTCTTGGCGGCAGGTTCTTTCTTGGGAGCTTTCTCTTTCTTAGGCTTGTTCTCCTTCTCTGCAGCCGTCTGTCCGCGTTTGGGGTTCTCTGGCGCGTCGGCCCACTGTTGGGCAACCTGTAAATTGTAACGTTGGATAAGCGCACATTCACGATAGCATCGAGGGAAATAGCGAAGACAGCTCAGGGTGATAACAGATGATGATAGCGAGGGAATGATCGACAATGAGGACGGGAAAGAAAAGAACGTACCGCGGCGAAAGCCTCCTTGTGAGACTTGTCAGGGTTCTCTTTCTTGTATCCCGGCAGGTTATCTTTCATACTGGAAGCAGAGCGCGTCGACATTGGATATATAGCGAGATCTTGGACACGCAGATACGTACTACTGGTTGTACGCGCTGGGTGGACGTTTGGTCTTGGTCTCCTTGGCTAGCAAAGCAGAAAAACGCGTCAATACGCGTGGTAATGAATAGAAAGATAAAGCATATCGACGTACTAGGCTTCTCTGTTGCCTCCTTGCGAGCTTTACGCGTGGTAGTCTCTGAACGGAAAAATGTACGAATCAGCAAATATGCTCCAGAAGAAGATTGGATGCGTCTGAGACATGTACGAACCAGTTTCGTCTTTGGCCATTGCAACGAGGAGTAAAGATACGAAGTGAGGAGGGGATGGGATGGATGGAGACGCTCGACAGAAAGCGTTGGTGGTGAGGGTTGGAGTAAAGAGAATGGGGGAGAAAATGCAGCGCGACGCGGTTGATAAGAGGTTTCGGATGAACCTGTGACTGAGTCGTCACGGATGCTTAGACTCGTGATGCTGTGACCGTGACGGGAACGCGATCACGTGAATGTTGTTTATCTCTGTTTGGAAAACCTCCAATCGGGCCGTTAGCACTTGTCATGGCGCTCGCCTCGCTCAGGGACATCAGTTGCTCGCTCATTGGCAATCTGTTCTCAGCTATCACAAATCAGCGGGATCCCGTTCTGTCAATTTATCCCACTCTGAGATCTTCCAAATGACCGACCAAGCTTGACGATTTTTTGCGGGCATAACACGGTCCACTCAAGGCTACTGACACTCCGGCTGCTAGCTCCTCGGACTGAGCGAGATATATACAGATGACCCAAGCAATGACACCTTTTAGGTTGTACTTTTTGAGACAGGGGGAATCTTCGATGTCTCAAAGCGTGTGATGATGAGCTAAGACACAAAACGCACTTCAATTCCACAGGATGTAGTTGGATCGCGTTTTGACACGACACGTGAATCAAGATTATGATCGGCCCCTGACAAAATATCCCTTCTGTGTTCAGAACAGACGCCTGCTTCAAGGTGGCTGCACCGAAGTTGACTGGTCATCCACATCCGGAACCGCAGGGATCGACCGCTATCGATTCATCAAAGGGTCGAAAATCCGCAGGTATGCCATTCGTATGACTACTTCGGCGCACATTCCTGCGTACCACCTTGCTAACGACTGCACAGACATTACCGAACGCACATTCCTATCCGGGCTTCAAGTGGAGTGACGGCTCTGGCATCGAAACGCAGGAAACCGATCGCGAGCCTTAATTTTCATCTGATGTGCGCCATCCGCGGTTGAAACTTTCCTGGCATCAACCCGCTCCCGCATTGAGCCAGATTGAAGGCATGGTCTCTTGATATCGCCAGTCAGCTAACATCATTGACTCATTGGTGTCGTAAGGAAAGTGGAATACTTTCGTGGCGGAGCATATCTGCTAATGTTTCAGCTTAGGCCGCAAGGCACCAAATTTGCTTCTTCGGGAGATCTTACCGGATCGAAGAGAAAGAGCTTCCCCGTTTGGCTCACAAGCCCCTCTATTTCCGCACGTGGGGCTTCGACGGACAGGGCAGGATTTTCATTTACGGGAATTCCGTCAGCAGAGCTCACGGTGGGTATACTGAGTTGTACATACTCACGCTCGTTATAGAACTCGGCTTACGAGTATCTTCTATCAGATCACCTATAGCGTCATTGAACTCTCAGACGTTCCTTCCCCTGGGGTCAGAAGAGTGGGTTAACCGAGCTTCTTTGAAAAAAGAACACCGCCATGATTACGGCGTGAGTCGATGGTAGAGTTGTGTGGTCGTATGGGCTCATTCTGAGCCCAGTGGAATATTATGGTGAATCATATAACATCGTCTCAGCTAGGTGGTTGGGGAAGTCTTCGAACGCATCGCAACCTTTTCATTCATCTCTTTCCAGGGAATGCTCGAAGTTGTTGATAGGTTTAACTTGGGGTTGATTGAGAGAGATCAGTATGCTGTTTATGGATGGAGTAAGCATTGATTTGTGTTCTTCGATTTTAATAGAGTATTCTTACTAATCGACCTTAGTTTCGGCACTTACGTGGTTGTTATGGAGTCTTTTGATTTCCTTCGACGATGAGGTATGTCTCTGTTGCTTCATGCCTCTAATCTTGTGTGGTGATGCTCGACTTAAGATCACCTATGTCTGGAAGTAAGAGGAACCAATCTCGATATATGATCGTTCGATTTATTTGTTACAGGTCGAAGTGGACACGCTGCCATCTTCTGTACGTCTACGAACGCTATGTCGTTTTATTAATGACATTGTGAGTTCGCTGAGACAATGAACATTGTACCACTGAAAACTGATATCTTGTAGGTCCATGGGACCTGTCTGGAACGGTTGGAAAATAGGGTCCCCGCCCTCTGATTTATGGTGCCATATAATCGGCATTTACCAATCCGGCATAGCATTAGCCGCTATTCTCGGCACGGATATCATCCTCATTCTTCGAGGTCAGCTATCGTCTCTATGAATTCGCACCACTCATGAATTGACATACCTCTCAGTCAGAGCACTGTATTTTAGCCGGAAGATCACAATATTCCTCATCGTTGCTTTTGTCGTTCAATTTGTGGGTGGTGCGGTCACTGCTATTCTGGGATTGGCACAAGGGCGTCAGTTTGGCCGTGTTCTTGTGATTCCGGAGAGAGGAGAATATACGTGTGTAAGCAGTGAAATTTCGGGTTTCAGGATTGGCAATTGGTACGTTGACTTTCATGATCTAATAACCATTCAACCGTAGGTTGTTATTGATGGCGAGATATAGGATCCCTTCCATCGCTTTCGAGACGTTATTATTTTTCTTGACGCTGTACCAATCAATTCAACAAGGCTTTCACAAAAGAAAAGACTCGGTTTGGAGAGTTCCGATTTTGATTGATGGCATCACGGTGTATATTCTGCTGTTCGGTAAGTCGCCCAGCTCCGTCGATACCCAATTTCTTATTAACAAGATAGAACAGTGACGAGCGCAATGTGTGAGGTTGCATGGTCACGCGGAATGCAAGAGTTGATTGCGGTTTTTTATCCGTAGGTGTTTTGATATCGGAACAAATACCCAAGTCTGATGGCTTCTACAGGTGGAATATCGCTGTAATTTCTTTCTCTGTAAGTCTTTCGCTTGTCATTTATTAGATCGATACTGAAATTATGCGAAGGGATCCCGTTTGATTCTCAATATGCGTAAAACGGCGACGCCGAATGGAGCTGGTCGGGATGCGCCTCTCACTACAGTGGGAGATATAGAGTTCTATCAGATGACGACCGCAGACGAGTTGACATGCGTGGATGAAATGTCGGTCGCCCCTGAACGCACCCCAGTGCGAGCAGAACAGGACGTGATCGATGTGTGAACATTCGTAGCGCTTGTACATAATTTCCGACGAACAAAGGGCCTACGGAAAGGTGCTGATTGACCAGGCTTTGTGGATGAAAATGTAGCAGATCTCATGATGGGTGTGATTAGATCGATTACATGTAGGATGAAGAAAGATGTCGTAGCGAATGTCTGGGCAATGACCACAAAAGAAAGGTCGCCTCAAACGCGTGTCCCGATAGCCGACCTAGTTTATCAAGGTGAGCGAGGGGTACTCAAGAACAGAGAGAAGATCGTACCGGTTGGCGACCGCAAGTTCATGAACCTCCTTCTTTTTAGCGAAGACACCTCCAGCATTACCATCCCCACCGCTTTTCTTCTTCTCCCCATCATCAGTTTCTTCATCCGCATCTTTCTCAACCTTCATCTCCGCATTTCTCGCAATGTTCACCAACTCCCTCGCCAGCCTCTCTTCGAGCGTCTTTCCAGACCTTCGATTCGAGCTTTGTAACATCCATCGAACGGCGTATCGCGTCCTTTGTTTCTCGCCCAGCGCTATGGGTTTTTGAACGCTCTTCCCTCCTCTTTTCTGAGTCATCAACCGGACGGAGGGGGAAGCTGAGAATATGGCTTGTCGGACGATGGGGAGGGGTGGACAGCGGGTCATGGTGTAGATGTAGAGGAGGGTACGGGAGATGGTGCGGGAGGCTCGATGGCGGTTTCCATCTTGTTGGATGCTTGAGGTTAGGAATGAGAGGAGGGGGTCGGCGGGTGGAGGGAATATGTAGATTGAGGATCGTTTGAGGGGTGTTGGGGAGGTAACTTCGGAGGTGGGTGGAGGTGCATCTGCAGAGGGTTGGGCAGGGGGTGAGGGAGGGTTGTATACGCCGTTTAAGATTTCTCGGACGTCGTTGATTATGGAGTTATCGAGTGAAAGGGCACGTGTTTGGGTTAGGGTTGTTACTCCTGATGTCGAACATCGTGGTATTGGAGGAGTATGGCGAACAGCTTGTCGTATTCGACCGAGCATCTGCTTTGCGAAAAATGGATGGGATCGGAGACTGAAAATGCTCGGAGTTACGATATTCGGCCATCGCTAGGAACGCGACGTCGGATGTCGGATGTGGCCTCCCGTGATCATCATTTCTTTCGAAAGCTTTGGGATGTGACCTGAGGGCCCAATCTTTCCCGGGATTTCTGAAGATCTCTTATCGATCACATGAACTATGAAAATCTCTCGAATTATGTCAATGCCGATAACTCCTCCTGTTCTACACAACACGCGCGCCGATTTTTATCTGCTAGACTGCTGCATCCTGCTGATTTTTTGCTACAAGGTTTCTGATCACGATAACACGCGCTCTATCTCAGGATATCTGGAAATCAGGTCCCGCATTTGCATTGGCCCTGTGGAAGTAATGACGGAATTAAATAATCAGGTAAAAATTCGAGACGATTGTGGAGTAACGAACAGCAGCACAGGAACAACTGTGAATCGCAGTCAATGTCATCAATATCTCTCGCGGAGATGATGAAAACAAACCTACGTTGCACCACATCCACATCCATATTCTCCGGCCATTGTGATCGATATTCTGATTTAAATTTAAAAGTGAGGAGTATGTGCCGCTCTTTGGATCTTCGGGGACACTATGGGAAGTCTTGAGGGGACCAGAAGGCCAAAATGCCTCGTATATATAACATTCCCATAAGCCTGAAGGGTCTCAGAAATTCACCATCGGACCGAGGTTCTCATCTCTCACACGCTCGTAGGTCTCGCATTGATAAGGACCCTGCTGCTGTGCGGTTTGGTTGCTTTGTGAGGAATAAGACCCTATTCGTTCCTCTATCTTTCTCGAAAGGTTTTCCTGATGGGGCTTGAGTGATGATTTTAGGAGAGGTGTCCCTTCATGCACGTTGCTCGAGGAAGTATACTTATTTCAGCATTTTATTCGTGGGTTTATTCGTGATGCTCTTAGATCAAAAAGTATACAGGATATGGGACTTCTGTCGGGATTTATACACATATTTGAGTCCGTATGCATATGACCAGACATGCTTTGTGTGAGTCTCACCGCGCGTCGATGATTTCGCCCTATGAGCTCCGAGCTCTTTACGTTAGATATATGTTAAATATTTGTCCTCAAACGTGGCAGAGTTGAACGTTATTATATTTCACATATAAGGTTCCGTCTTGACGACGGCCGATCACGATGATGTTTGGAATGCATTGAGCGCTACGTATGATGACGAGGTTCGGAACTGCCTGGGAAGAATATTCTAGATCATCGGGCTTCAAGAGAATGCTAGATCGATCAAACATGAGGAAGCCTGCTACATTTTTAGTCATTGATCTTCGTGTGGATCATTGCCTGCGACAGGAGTTTCGGAAAGCATCGTCATAAGTGAGTCACCGATTAATGCAGATGAAGGGTTGCAGGGGGTGGATTAGGGGATCAGCTTAGTTTGAAAGATGTTCGAGATTGTGTCGATAAGCTGCGTGGTTTCACATGGTCTAGCTCGGTGTGAAGGAGCTCCTCAATTTCGAATTTCGAAATTCAATGACGATGAAGCCAAGGTTAGTTTAAACTCCGCTGATTCAACTCCGCCTCTTTTCGTCGTGTCGACGTGCTTGAACGATGTCGACGAAACCAACGAGTAATCCGCGTCTTTCAAAGGCGACGCAGAACTTGAAGTTTATGCGAAATGCGACGGCGTTGAAGATACAACAGGAAGAGGAGGCAAAGGCGACGAAAAAGAAAAACGAGGATGAATGGGAGATACCTAATCGGGAGGTGTGGGGTGCGAAAAGGGAAGAGTGAGTCTAGGATAGCAAAGTCTAATGCTCCGCTAATGACGTTGTAATAGAGAGGAGGTGGAGTACGAGGCGAGCTACGTTCCGTTTATTGGAGAGGGTCGCGCGAGCAGTCGACGTAAATTTGGAGAGAGGGTACGTCAATTCCACGCTAAGCGGCGGCGCATAATAATCGAAGGATCTAGAATGACGACAAGCAAGATCCACAGGCCACGACTCCAGCTGCCAAACGATCCATCGACGACGAAAATGAGCAGGATATTCCGAAAAGGAAAGTGAGGAAAACATGACGTCACCCGCCTCGTCATGTTGGTGCGCGTCTGGGGATCCTACAAAAGCGTTCCCTCTCCTCTCTTCGTCTTCAATTTCCCCCATCATCATGTCTCTCCCACCTGCTCCCAAAGATATCTCTGACCATCCCCAAAAGGTTGTACCAATAAATATCGCCAATATATTCTGTGCTTACTCGTATTGTAGGGCTCTGTTGTCGACCCAGTGAACAAGGACTTGAAGGATGCTGATGTCGATCGCAAGGTGCGTCATGGCATCATATATGCGCTTGAATATTTCTAACATTTTTGTAGATGCGCTTCTACGGTGTCATCGAGGCCTTCCGACAAGGTCGCATGCCCGACAACAAGCAGATCGACCAGACCCTCCTCTACGTCCGCGACAACTCCCCTGTTCCCCTGAACGAGCTCTCTCCTCAGGGCCGCAAACTCATCGAAGACTCTCGCGATATCATAGAGACTGCTCGTCTCATGGTCAAGGAGAAGAACGCCGACGAACTCTTCCAGAACTTCGTCTGGCACACCTCCGGCACCGACTTCGAGAAAGCCAAAACAAACCCCGCCGACCACCTCCCCGTCGATCAGACCCAAGCTCAGAAGGACGCCGACAAGGCCGTCGAGCATCTCCGCACCCTCCTCCATCTCGTCCTCACCAACTCCGAAGTTCGCAAACTCCTCACCGACTTCTCTCTCATCGGACGCGATCTCCTCGCCAAGGGCGCTGCTAAGGCTGCCGGCAAGATCGCTCCTTCTGATGAGCAGATGGCTCGTGTCGACGAAGCTGCTCCCGCTGACGAATTCCGCAGCGGCGACAGGACCTTCGGACCCAACGATACTCCCGTCCTCGAGGAGCGCATCCCCGGTACCGACCACACCTTCCGCAGCCATCCTCAGAACGGCGTCGCTGTTCACACTGCCGATGGTCAGGTCAAGGACTACGATCAGTTGAAGGCCGAGGCTACCTCAACCGCCAACGACGCTGCCAACCAGGCTGCCGCTGTTGGTCAGTCACACGCTCAGGACGTTCAGGCCAACGTCGACAACGTCCCTGATGAGGAGAAGGGCGATGTCGCCAAGTCTACTCTCAAAGACAAGCTGAGAGGTTTCAGGGTACGTCTATTCGGTGTTGCATTCTTTCACTATCTAACTTTACTCTCCAGGATGATATCACTGGTCGC
Source organism: Sistotremastrum suecicum HHB10207 ss-3 (assembly GCA_001632355.1). NCBI lineage: Eukaryota > Fungi > Basidiomycota > Agaricomycetes > Sistotremastrales > Sistotremastraceae > Sistotremastrum > Sistotremastrum suecicum. The sequence goes on along the minus strand of KV428061.1, from coordinate 15,683 downwards.
ATTCCCCAAGAGCACAAGGATCGTGCCAACGAACAGATGGATCGCACCAAGCAATTCTTCTCCGAAGAATACTTCCCTCCCGAGCGTCGCGATCAGTTCATCTACCGCGGCAAGAAGGTCATCCTCGAATGCCAGAAGCACTCCGACTACCAAGAGTCCATCACCTGGCTCATCGACTTCATCGAGACCTACTTCAACCATGCCAAGACTGCTACGAAGAGCGGAGGCGGCAGCGTCGCCGAAGTCAAGGAGGACCCCAAACTCAACCTCGCCATCCGCGAGCTCCGCACCCTCCTCGAGCGCTTCGCTAACGGCAAATCCTTCCAACCCATCATCGACGCCCTCCAGAATCTCGCCGACGATGCTCAGAACGACGAAGGTCTGAGAAACTGGATCAGCGAGGTCGACACCTACATTCGCAAGTGTCTCCTCGAAGCCGGTTACGTCCTCCAACCCGCTTGCGATACTCGTGCCCGCGAACTCCGCGACTCTGGTCGTCAATTCTACGACGAGAAATACAAGGGTCACTTCGACAACCTCTTCGACCAGATCGGTGGATGGTTCGGCGCTATGGGCGACGATCCTCTCAACAAGCGATTCGGTCAAGACTGGGCTCGTCTTACCAAGGATCTTCTCTTCGACTCCGAAGGCAAGCTTACCTTCAAGCCTGACCTTTGGGCCGATATCCGCAAGACCATCCTCCCCAGCATCATCGATCGCGTTGGATACGTCCCCATTCCTCGCATCGAGTATACCGATGACATGCTCGACCTCGTCGTCGAGAACTTGACCCTCAGCGGCCGCAATCTCTTCCCCAAGTACGTCATTCCCTGTCTTCGCTTTAACATTTTCACTGATGACGTCATTTAGCTTCATCACCATGGAGGCTCACAACTTCATGAAGTTCTCGCCGTACAACAGCATCAAGGACGAGCGTCATCACGAGTTCACTCTCACCTTCGGTCAGATCCAGGCCGACATGCGCGATGTCGCCTTCTACTACAAGAATCGCCGCGGCATCAAGATCAGCGACTCCGGTCTCGCCGACGTCGTCCTCGGCGGCGAAGGTCTCACCGCCACCGTTCATCTCTCCTCCGCGGAGAAGGATCATTCCTCGGTCTTCCACGTCAAGGATGTCCATGTCAAGATCGATACCCTCAAGTTCTCCATTCGTGACGCCAAGCACGAGCTTCTCTACAAGACCATTCGCCCTCTCGCTACTGGTCTTATCAAGAAGCAGATCCAGAAGGCCGTCGCTGACGCTATCCGCACTGGTCTCGAATACGTCGATGGTCAACTGGTTGGTGTCCGCGATCGTATGGCGGAGGCTAAGGACAGCGATGAGACTTCGCGCACTCAAGTTCTTGCCGACGTACGTTCTATGATACCTACTTCCCGACTTCCGCTAATCCCTCCTTGTAGATGTTCAAGTCGAAGGCTGATACCGCTCAGAGCGTGAAGAGCAAGACCGACTCGCATTTCAAGGTCGTGTCGAAACGCGATTCGCTCCTCCTTCCTGATCAGGGTCATCCCACTGGTCTCATCAACCGCTCCAACGAGCGTGCTCAAGCTGCTTCTTCTGGTTCGGAGTGGAGGTCAGAAGCGTAAGTCTAATGCTCCATTGATTCAAGTTTATATTCTGATCACCATCTTCGTTCAGTTTCTCGATTGTCTAAAACGCTTCCGTCAATGTCGTGGTCTCTATCTTCTTCTCTCATAATTCACCCGCCTCCGCGCTACGAAAATGATCACGATCCGTCTACGAACTAAAGTCTTTTTCTCTTACACTTGTAATACACCGGATACCCATTACTATACGATCGATCGCCTTTGTATCAAATTAGTACACGAATCAATCCAATTCAATGGTTTACTCTCTCTAGTATATTCTTTTGTGATGGTCACCTCTATCATTGCGTATGGAACATTCAACATCTTCTCGTCGTCGTGTGCCATCAATCGACTGGATATTGGTTTACTTGCAAATGACATATCCCAAATATTCTCTTTAACCCTTAAATCAATTGATTTTTATGATCATTCCTGAAGATTCTGCAGTCGGCTCATCGATTTACCTCGAGCACACATTGCTGTCGCAGTGGATGCTATGCAATTGATTGATCAGAGGAAGCGTCGACGAAGCCGTGCAAAGTCACGCGAGCGTCTATAGCCTGTTCGCAACGATCATGATCACATCGATAAAATCGACCTCCGACTCGTTCGATACACTTTGCCCGCATGCTTTGGTACGCAGAGACCAGGCACATCTCGAAGATCACGTCTGCCATCGAATCAGATCATGCGTCCTATCAGTCCATCGCTTCACAGCATGCACAGGGTTATTCCGAGGTTGATCGACTCGCGAGTAAAGCCAATGGATGGATGTGGGATACATCATTAGCTTGGTTATGAAGCAGACTCGGTGTAGAGGCCCTGTCAACCAGGTACGCTATCATGCTTTGTGCTTAGCCAGAGATGAGGATCAGGCCTGACTTTTGACGCGTATGATTAGACACTCATATAACATCCAGCGGGATCAAACCGGGAGTACGATCTCTCTTCGCGATTTCCCCGTTTTGGTAGAGGAGCTCGCGTAGGACAATTCATTCATTTGGATCCATCTGAGATCAGTGAGTTTGAAGCGCAGTCGAGTCACGATCCCTGCTCATGATTTCGGAAGATTCGACTCTCTTTTCGTGGATACCATTATGTCTACTCCGGTTGATCTACTGCGTCTGGTGGACCTCCCAGTCTATGGTTCTGGTATGTGGTATGTATCTACGAGTATCGTACGCTGATTTTTGGGGAACCAGTCTCGGCGATTACTTGGCTTGGATATAATATCTTGCTCACATTGGATGACGAAGTGAGTCAACAGTCAGTCCGGTTGTGGTCGTAACTAACGCTCCGCAAGATCGAGTACATCTGGAAGTATGTTGGTTAATCCCGTTGCGGGACCCCTGCTCATTCGATGCTATATGGCCAGATCATCATGGACCATTTACAAAGGGCTTTATTTTTATTGTCGGTATTGTGGATTCTTCCTGTTGTGAGTTCAGTCTTTCAAGGTAGTCGAAGATCCTTTGCTGAGACTTTCACAGACTGTTGGGAGCTCCTCCTAACGGTTGGTTCATAATCTCTCCTCCGTCGGACGAATATTGCCGAGCGTTTCATCATTATATTGCAACGGTACAAGCGTTGATATGGTTGGGAGTTGATTCTGTTCTCCTTATTCGAGGTCTGTCCGGTTCTTTCGTCTTGTTTCCCACATTGATCCGACGAAGTTTATGCGCTATTCGCTTGTCAGCGAAGATGCCTAATCTTCCTCCTCGGGCTTTTATCTTTGACGTACGGCATTGGAATCTGGGTAGTTCTTACAACCATTATTGGCAATCTGAAGTTCGCAAGAATACAAGTCTCTCCGATGTCCGATGTTCATATCTGTGCCGATCTGGGACCTTCGCAAACCAACCTCGGTAGACTCGGTGCATGGGCGCCTACAGTGATTTACAACACGGTGCTCCTTGGGATGACGATTTACAAACTACGACCTCGAAGAATGGATTCTGCATGGTCTTCTCGATATACGAAGATCATCTTACTGGATGGCGCTTGGGTTTATCTTATGATGATCTGTTCGTCTTTGTCTATTTCTCATTTCCTTGCTTAACTATATCCTCGTAGGTGTCGGAACCGTTCAATATACTGCTCTGTGCATGAATAAATTGACAATCACGTCGGCCGCATATCCGTGAGTCGAAAGATATGAAATGTTACTGTATCTCACTCGCGCTATCTCTAGTTGGATCGGAGCGATTTCGGCGTATAGTGTGAGTCGTCCGCAGCATCAGATGCATTCGCGTTTTCATAGTCCGCAGGGTTCGCGTTTCATACTTGATATCAGAAAATTGCATCGACAGCCGATCACCGTGATTGGATTGAGTCAGCTAGACGCTGGAGTGTATGCCATTGAGCCTTCGAAGGATGCCGAATCGGGCAGTGATATAATATTGGATGTATAAGCTATTCGTATATTTATGTAGATATAGGACTTGGGAATCTAGACTAAGAGAAGCTCTGATCAGAGAACGTGCACATCGAGATGGAATCCAAGACTTTGATCAAGTGTGATGGTATATGATGGCACCCCGGTGATCAACTGTGCGCCTGGATGTAGAGATACTCTGCTCCTTAAGCTGATCACCGGAGTCTAAGTTCGATTCCCTGAGTATCCATCGGACAATTATATTCTCGTTTTCGCAATCCGATCGCGATTCGTTGAGTACTATTGTAAAGATGGAGGAGCCCGGCTATGAAAAAAAATTCCGGCTCGCGAGTTCCTGTGACCAAGCTCCTCGCTGAACACATTAAATGAAGGGACAACGGCAGTGGTGAAAGAAGAGCTATCTTGTCTGTGTTGAACTGTGAATGATCGAACTATGATGGAATATGTATTTGAAGATTGTTTTCTCGATATGTTGTGGCACGCTATACAACGCTGTTCCGTTCATCCCTTCGCTTCCTCTGGATCACAACAAGTACGCGGAGAAATCGAAGGCTGCATTGGAAGTCGCTGCGGTCTGAGCTGCAGACTTCAATGCGCTCCAAGATGGATCCGTCACTCCGATCTCATAATCGCTTCCATACTAGAATATTATCAGTATCGATCGGCGTGAGTTGAGAACTTAGCAAGACGTACATGGGGATCGGCGTTCGGGAGAACTTGCCAATATAACCAAGGCACGCCTGCGCCTGTGATAGCGCTTGCGAAAGATTGGATGTTGCTATTGCGAGCACTTGTTGACAAGGCTGTTCCGCTGGGACAATTGTTGTTCGCGGTGTTGAAATAGCAAGCTCCCCTAAATTATCATCAGTGATCTTCAGTGTGGAAGTCACGGATCGGACGTGAATAGGACCTACCATTCTTCGAAAAGTAGTTTCTTGCCCGCGTTCTGAGCTTGTTGGACGTATGGCTTTGGGACATGCGTCAGTTTCGGACATCTTTCGAGAGACTTTGACAAACCGTGATGGCTGATTGAACGAGATCGCCGTTCCCGTACGCATGGATGGAGATCACGTCTATTGCGGCACAGCTGAACCAGTTAGGTTGGACGGACTCCGACTGTTGTCGACGAAGTGAGCTTTGAATGAGTCACGAAATGGAGCATTATCCTACCAGCCAGCTTTCGCCTCCAGTAACGACGAGGATCTATACGAAATTAGTCAGAGAAATACCTTCAGTCAATTTAAAACCTACTCCGCTATTGGATCCGAGGACGCTTTTGATGGTCGTTGCACGGTCGCATTGCCTTTAATTTCTCTTGTTAAGATTATACGAATATAGGAGTTCGTTCGACGTACCATTGTTGATGAGCAGCAATATAATCCGAGCCCTTGATATGGTCAGAAATCGTTCACGAGGGACGAACTTCCCATATACCTTCCCGATCATCGCCTCATTTTCAGCCTGAAAATCATGAGTGAGTCTCGGTTCAAGGAATGCGAGTGATATTCTATACCTCGAAAGCAAAAATATATTGGGAGAGTTGATGCCAAGGTTTATTGAGGGTCGTATGTACGTGATTGAGAATATGTCGAAGACGGTTATCGAAGTATTGCTGTGGCTGAGTTCTGATTTGACAATGTAATCATGGATATCGACGATGCGAGTACGAGATTTGACTGACTGTTCGTAGAAATATCCTGTGCCATACCATTGCCCGTAAATGTCGGGGCGAGACAGTGCATCTGGGACTGGATGTCAGTTCTGAGAAATTCTAAAGTAATAAGAAGGGGTACTCCATGAATGCATGCTGATCAACAACTTAATCCCGTAACTATGAGCATTCACCATCACAGCGTCCAGGAGGTTGAGCACGGTGTCATCGTATGTTCCGACGGTGTTGGGTTCCAAATCGTTATAACTGGTGATCGTTGTACCCTTGGTCGTAGCAGTCGACTGTCCATCGAGCCAAACCCTAAGGACCTTCATATTCGCTTTTCAGGTACAGTCAGCTAGACGAATATACAAGTATTATGAATAATGAAACCTACCACTTTTCATGGCGGAGAACAGAGTATTTTGTTCGCTCGTGGAAAGTCCGGCCGCGTAATAAAGATTAGCCCCAGCAAAAGATTTCGGAGTCGCTCGTGCTGTGGGGCTGGCGACGACCGACAAAGCAACGCATAGGAGAGCAAAGAATCGAGCGAGCATCGGTACCTTGAAGGATGCAGATAGAAAGCTAGAGGTCTCTCTTTATACAGCTCCAACGTTGGCGAGGCGGTTCTTGGACGATAAGAGTGCCCAGAAGCGAGGATGATCGAAGACCCTCCAGATACCGCGTGGGCCCATGTATCCGTTGGTGCGCTGTAGCAGTTGAGATGTAGACGTGCTTGAGCAGTTAAGAAATATATTGTGCATTGACGGAGTACTGTATGCCAAGCACTATTAACATAATATCGCTTCATCAACGAGGTTCATCGCCGGCCAAAACTTGAGTCATCGGAGGCACAGAATGCATCGGAACTGAGACTGATAGACGAACTATGTGGTCCGCGTGCGTCAGATGGATCGGTCATGTTGAAACCCTTCAATAGTCATTCATAGGCGATCGGCCATTCGTCGGAGGCCGATGCACGAGGACAAGTATCATTGCATGGAACCAAAGACTGAGAGTAACGTGACGCTTTGGATGGGCGGTGTCTTCATTGAGGAAAAGCGAGCGCGAACTTTCATTAGAATTGGTGCGCCAGTCAGCCGTCCGTCCCCATGAATAGGACAATTGAACTTATTGAAGAGAGCCTGATAGCGCTTTCACGAGTTACAGCCAAATACGTACAAACATGGCTCTGATGGTGGCGATTCAATCACCAGACACGAACTAATTCGTTTTCCCTGTTTGCTCAACGAATCTGTGGATATGAATAAGACTCGTCGTGTTTTTCTAACTCTAGATCTGCGGAACGTTGATCGCCTGGTTCAATTATTCACGAGCAAGACTGCCTGCTGTTTTATTGGTGATTACGGTTGGGGCCTGAGCCCTTGCGACATCTTCCCAAAGGCTCAGAAGAGGATTGAAGATCTCGTGCATGCTCCCTACATATCGCATGGACTACCCGTCCCACATGACTTTGATCCGCGAGACAAACTCGAACGATGAGGAACGCTTGGGTGCTGCATATGGTCGATGACGTGTCACTTGATTGCCGAGAAGACAAGGATCGCTGACTGCTATAAGTCGACTCTGAATGATAGCTCGATGAACGGAGCTTTCTGTGTATATCTTGCAACATTGGATATCTGATTCGAGACGCTGATTAAGGAAAGCTATGCGCACAGGAAAATATTCTCGAGCGTGTCCCGTCGACCTATGATGCGTAGCAAGTAAATTATCTGTTAGAAGGTGGATCGATACTTGCGTAGCTCAATGACCCGCCAAATCGAAAACTGTTGCGGAGAGAGGTTGCGGCAAAGTCAAGATTTATTGGTGGGTTTTGGTGAAGAGGAGAGCAAAGCGTGATTTGTCCCCTTTGTGCATCCGTGAAAATGGTAGGACACGATTGAGTGTTACAGCGCGACCTCCAGAGTCTCAGAATTACGGCCTACTTTGATTTATAGGAGGGACTTGTACAAAAGAGTAGTACACAGGCCGAGACAAACGATGCGGTCACGATCAAAAAGAGAACGTGAACAAATGCTGAGACTGATACTGACATTGGTTGGGATGCGACGTAGACCAAGCAACAGAACAAAAAAGGAAACATTCAGGGGAACTCGAGCACAACAGGAAGCGAAGAAGCAGATTATGACGTCATGGATTTCGCCTTGTACTCGGCAAAGTAGGGATGGTCTAGTGCTCGTTTGGCTATATAGCGACGCGTCAAACGATAGGGAAGAGGCTTCAAAGGAAGCGAATACTCACCGGATAGACGTTGAGCGGTGTCATAGACCAAGATGCGCTGAGATACAATCGTCAGCTTGGACATGAGAATTGATATATTGTGTGTTACCTCGAGCAGATCTGCTCCCGCTGCGTCGAGCTTGGGGACAGCAGTTCCAAGATCAACCCCATTCCAATGAGGGAATGTCGTCTTGTAGTCCGGCAACTGGGTGACGCCAGGCCACGTTGCTTCACTCGGGGTACCAAGCACGCTGCAATATATGGATCAGTCGATTTGTCGGCACTGGTGTACATGGAGTCCCGCACCGGAAGATCTTGAAGATTTGATCGATCTCAGAATCACCCGGGAATAGAGGTTGACCTTTCAAGATCATTTCCGCAAATATACATCTGTGAGACGTAAAGTCAGATAACCCGAATCGCGTCGAAAAAGATAACATACCCGACACTCCACATATCGATCGCGGTGCTGTAATGTCGCGATCCGAGAAGCACTTCAGGTGATCGGTACCAGAGTGTTACAACCTTCAGGAACACGTCAAAGCGTGAGAAGCCGGCGATCAAACAATCAAGCGAGACGTGCCTCGTGAGTGTATGTCCGAAGGGGAATGCCAAAAGCTCTCGCAAGACCGAAATCCGCTAATTTGAGATTTTCTGACGAATCGATGAGAAGATTCTGAGGCTTGAGGTCGCGATGAAGAATGCGGTGAGCATGGCAATACAAGAGACCCTTGATGAGCTGGTACGTAAATTTCTGGAGAGCATGTGAATAAAGGAGCTGGTGGCTGAGATGCGAACGCGCCTTGGTAATCTCGGGAGTGATGGGTTTGCCCTCTTTCGTGCCATTATCCATGTATCGTTTAAGATCCATATCGAGGAACTCGAAGACGAGATAGAGCTTCTGATCGGCATGAACGATCTCAAGAAGACTGAACACATCAATAAGAGTGAGGAGTGAATGTTAAATTAGAGGAGAAAGAAATAGCGACGGGAATGCCACGCACCGAACGATATGCTCGTCATTGAGCTCCTTCAGCAAACTGATCTCCCTAATCGCAGTACTAGGAACCCCTTCATCCTCTGCTTCTAATCGAATTTTCTTCAATGCCACAATATTCCCGTTCGTAGTATCTCTGGCTTTGTAGACGACACCATATGTTCCTGGCGACATCATCGTACGGTGAGTCAGATCTTCACGGGCTGCGCATACGATCTCCATACCTTCGCCAACTTTCTCAATTTTCGCGTACTTCTCCATGATCACGGAAGCTTGGGTACGAAATCAGACGCGATTTGACCTGTCCATGATGGTAAGAGGCAGCGTCAGTAGCGCGAAAAACCTTCAACCCAAATTCTCACGGTTTCACAGTTGATCGGACGAGGACTAGAACGAATTACGCAGGTTGAACGATGTCGAACGATCTTTTGACGACGCCGACGAGAGACAGATGTGGAGTGAGACAAGAGGGTACGATCGTGCCTGGTATGAGCGTGTTTCCAGGTGAACACGGCGCGCCCGAACCATGCGCGCCTGTCACGCTATTGAAACTCCGATCGGCCTTCCGTCATTTTTCCCTGTCGTCCATCCCAGATCCAGCAATCGAGATCAGACGTCGTCGTTGAGAGAACGGGAAAAATCAACGCAAATATTCCCACTATGCGATGTAATAATTCGTCCTATGCCAATTGAGAATCATCTTTTCTACTGATTTTTTACTGGGATTGTTATTTTTGCTTTTGCTGGACCTCTATGACGCCGCTCAAAGAACGCGTCGAAAATGTACAGGAGCACATGAAGAGCTGCATTCCTGCTGATGGAACAACTGTCAACTTATCCTGTCAACCCTTTCTAGATGGAGTCCGAACCCAGCTTGTCGTTAGTTGTGCGGACGAAATTCAGGAATTACTGTACGTTCGGGAGCGAATCATGATTTGTCAATCGAGCTCTTTTCCTGCCGACAAGATGACTTGGTTGGTATTACTGCATTATATGGGAAGACTACACTGCGATGTCGAGCGTTACTGGATATTCGAAAAGGTAGGCTAATCAGCGCTTCTCTTCTCATCGGATTTATTCGATATCTGTGTCATGCTTGAACTGGAGCTCATATATCGCCTCGCAGAAAGGACCGTCTATTCTCTTCTCATAATGGCTACGTTCGAGACTTCCGGGAGGAATCGTGATCTGCTCTGTTACTGAGTATTCATGCCTACGATGCCGCGCTGCCGGGTTGAAACCTCCGCTTTATTCTTTGCGTTCAAAAGATTCCCTTGACGGCTCTTGATTGCATTGCACAAATATCAATATGATCTACTATATTCTCCGATGCATGAGCTCCTTGACTCGGACGTGGTTTTTCGAGAGTCGCCGACGAATCCTGGATAACAGAAGCTGAAATATTCCCCTTGGCCGACTACAGAGCGTTGAAATTTAGGAAAAAATTGTGGAAGGCGGATGGAGGTCTATTATATACGATAGCACCCCGAAAGTGAAAGAAAGTAGATAAGAAGTGCCCGAAAGTGAAAGACGTAGCGTCGTTCTTCGCTGGGAAGCTCCGGACGCCGATTCCGAGACTTGCCCTCCGAATCAAGCGCCTGGCTTCCCCAACGCTCGGACATGTATGGCGACGACGAAAGCGTACATGGCTATTTGATCTACGACGACACTGTGGCTCTCCGATGATACGGATGAGTGGGAATATCTTTCCATGTCAAATGAATATTCTATCAAACCTGGGGACCATCGTCGTAGCGTAGTTACGCTCTGCTCGACTTCATCTTCATTCGACTGCGAGCTTTAGCTATGCTACGCTCTTGCATCGCTCCTCCAAGACTCTACCTCACTCGAGGCTACAATATCGCTGCGGAGATGCTATCTGCTAGAGGGAGTTTATTCGCCTCCTCGACGACAAATTCCCGCGAATAACTGAGCACTCGATGATGAATACCCTCTTCTCGGACATCATGGAATGAAGTGGAGCGGCCGTCTACGGTACGTCCTACTCATAATCGTAGCTTGATCTAGAATCTGACAGAGATTTGATAGCTAGAGTATTCGACCGACCATCGGCAACACGACCGATGTTCCTTTCACTGCAGACGATGGAAGGGAGTCTCGTGACTTCGTATGGAGGATCCTTGAGACGTCGGAAATGTCGTACCGGAGGGAGGGGATGGACGGCATCAAGCATAAAGGAGATTCGTGTCTGAGCTGGGATAATTCGTACGTCCATTCGTTGGTCAAGTTCGAGACATTCGACTGAGAGATAAGCAGGTATCTAATATCGTGCTATGACCCTTTCTCCCTCCTTATAACACTCTCGCGGGCTCTTTCCGCTCTTCATCTCTACCCATCACAAATAGACGTGTATCACTCGTCTCAACCCCTCCGAATGATGGACTTCCGGGAGCTCGGAGAAGACGGCCTCGGGACGGAGAAGTCATGGAGAGCTGATAGTGGATTGGCAGTCCGTCTGGATTCACAGGGACTCGGATGATGAAGAGAAAGATGTCCTTCTAGCGCGGCCAGTGCCTCCGCAGGAGCGTGAAGTGATTGAATATCGAGGATCCCGTTGCGAGGTCGATCGTCTTCTTCGTCGAGGTGTCAGCTTCACCGTGCATCCCGAATCTTTCGACTCGTCCACGGGACCATTCTCTCAACGGGATCCTCGACATCTTCTCCCTCGAACTAAGAAGATCTCGTCCGAGAGCGTTGGGCGGGACCGACTAGAGTAACATCTATAGTTGTGTCGAGGATGCGAGTTGGAACGAAAGGTGCGCACCTATCGTATCGTATGACATTGTCAGTTATACTTACCGATTACCTTCAGAACATCTTTGTTGTGCCCGGAACCATCGACTACCTTCGGTCGCAACGTCGAGGAATCCGATCGTACTGCGCTTTCGTTTTCTCTCCTGCTGAGATGTGTTCTGCATTTCATCCATTTCTTGTTTTCGCGTCGATTTTTCGTTCGTTCAACCTCTCGTTGTCTCATTCCTTTCGCTTCCTTCTTTCATATCTCCTCCTGATCGTCGATCCATTCGAAGTTGCTAGCGTCTAGTTCGCGTGCTCCTTTCTCAATCTGTTTACTCGCGGATTCTGAGGTATATAGGAGGTAATTTCTGTACAGTAACAGTGATTTGAATGAATAACCTTTCGATCCGACCTGATAATCCCTCGTCGAGGGCGTGACGTTGCGTCACAGGTTATCTCGCTGTTCTCAGCGCTGTCCAGCGGCATCATCAGCGTCAGTCCGAGTCTGCTTGAGAACGGAATCCGATATTACAGCGGATACATCACTCTTCGGCGCAGCTTTCTTGGTTCATCGGCCTGGTTCATCGGTTTTGAGCTTGAGGAGTGAAGCAGAGATAGTCGTCGATATTGTGGGTATAGCTCGGCATCCAGTAAGTAACCTCTGCTAGTCTACATTTCGGGCACGTACTCATATAAGAGGCTATCGCCATTCACCACCCCGCGTCTTCTCTGCTTTGCGCTCAGTCTACGCTCGGTGGCTTACTCTTGTTACTGCATTCACTACGAGTGAATCCAGCGACCTGAGCGACATCTCTCTTATACTTCGTGTGTAGTGAGATCGTATACGACACCCTCACCTTCTCCGTCTTCGTTCATCAACTCCTCCTCTCGGTTCTATGTCACTCTGGAGAGCTTCGCTCAATGCGAGCATCAGCGCATTCGACGTGTACTCATTCGCGGAGTACGATAAAGATAACTGTATCTCTTCCCCCAACATGCCATTTATTCCCAATCCCCATCTATACCCCCGAAAGGTCCATCTGCGCCAAGATGCTCGCTATTGGATCGACGACCACACTCGATGGCCTCAGCTTTACCTCAGCGGCTTCCCGCATCTGATGTGTATTCCGCGGAGTCGTAGAGGTGTGGTGTACTTTGACGATGCCCATCCATCCGCTCCGGATGTGATGTTCGAAGATCCTTCGGAATCTTGGCTCACCCCTCTGCTTCACGCTAATACACCCTCAATGTTCCGTCTCAGTCGCCTCATCTGCGATCAACTTCGTCTCTGCGGCTCTCATATGGAGAAAATCACTCGCGAATTGATAGCGCGAGAGTCTACAGAGCAAGGGTTTACATCGGCATGCGTTTATCTTCTCCAGACGCTTCAACATACCATCACCCGCCTGCACGATATTCCGATGAGCCGTCGAGATCTGTGGCGCCATGTCACGGAAGCCCAGAGATATTGGCTAGAGCTACAGGGTATTCATCTATACATGGATGTGTATGCCGCGCGCGTGGTACGATCGTCCGGTTTTGAGGAACCCCCGCAAACCAATCGGGAATTACTTGGAGTCTTTACGTACACTGCTCATACTGTCCAGCGTCTTTGCGACGCAGGCATTCCCGTGTGGTATATTCGCCCTCGAAGCGAAATAGCAGAGGATTCCGTCTGCCGGTCTATAGTCGATCTAGTCAATCCCTGCGCTACCCTCTCGGCAGATGAATGGCTAGATGGGGAAGTCCGACGGTCATATCCAATCATATATCAAGGAAGCACGGTCGATCCGGAGTTCATCACATGTCGCTATCGCTTCTCTCGTGATTATGTCAACAACGAACTATGGAGTCGTCTGCATCCGGAAACAGTGTCAAGAACTCTATCTATGCCGCATTCAAAGCCAAAAAAACCATTAAGGCCCACCCCATGTAAGTTTTTGTGAACGGCTTTTCTATATTCAAGACTAATTCATTACACTAGATGCAAGGGGTGCTCCAAAATTGTCCAAAATCAATGCACAGAATGCATTGAAGTTCCAGGAACCAAGGTCCGATTTGATGCCTCCTGACTTGGAAATTTGGACAAGGGCATTGCATGCCTTTGCTCAAAAACCATGTGAAGATCCATTAGTAACAAAGCCCTTGGGATATTTATTACCACAGGCTCGCATGTTCCTTGCTTTGGCTGATGAGAGAATGAATGTTCATGTGATGAAATGGCTCAGTTTCCGTGAAGCATGGTTTGGCCATGTGATGACCAATGGACACCATATCAATGCTCTGAAGCCTCAGGAATGGCGTGACTTTCTCTCCCAGTCTGGGGCATCATCAGAAATCAGCAAAAGTAATTCAACCAAGACCGCACTTGCTCATGATGCCATGAGCAAGAAGCTTGGGCCTTTTGTTGCCACAGATTGGAATTTCAAGGGCTCTCTTGGTGACATCAAGTTCATGGGGACACATGTTTGGGAGAATGCGGAGAAAAGAGACATTCTTGTCCAATCAGCAATGCAAATGATACTGCATGAGCTGATACATTTGAACTTCATCTTTGAACTTGATCATCTTGATCACATCATGGTACCTATTGGTGGTTATACATACCAAGAGAAAGCAAGTCATGAGACATTTTTACACTCAGTGTATATGGCTCTTGGAGGACTACACCTGAACACAGCTCAAAACCCTTTGGAGCCAGGCCTTGCAGACAAGGATCAGCATTCATATGTGAAAGCTGTAGATTCTTTCAGAAGTTTACTTCACAGATGGCATAGTTCCCCACCAATATTGGCTTATCCTCTTGAGCAGGAACAAGTGGAGCTTCCAAAGATTCATGAGATCCACTCTATTTGTGCTGCTTTTTATATAAAAACAAGTTATCACCACTGTGGTAGGGCTCCTGAAGTTCCTCATGCAATGCCTAGGAAATTAGTAACAGTATCATGTATATAAATCAATCTACAATAGTAGTTGGATCCGCCAACATCATAGTGATGTTAGATGTTACGACGACGGCAGCGTTCGTATGGTAGAGGGGGTCTCCGATATTTTTTTCCATGTATATATGACCTCGATCAAGGTCCTGAACGTGTCCGAGAAATATTCCTGGTGAATCTCCGTTCGAGGGGGAGGGGGGGAAGTGGGGGCTTTGGGGCTTAAGCGAGGAGAGGGGGACAATCGTTCTCGGCCAAGACATTACATAGCGGGCTCGTTCATTTATAGTATATACATATACCTAAACCTAGTACGATCACAAAGTTTCACAGAAAACGGACAAGATTTGACGTCTCTATATTTGAAACAATGAATTTCGGCGAAAAGTGACTACTCGTACGACGACCGTCGACTGGATATATCTATTCCTCACCGCGCTTCATATTTCTCAACTATAGATATCATTTACGAATTCCGGAGGTCCGCGAGCCTCTCCGGGAACATCTGCGGTCGCAGGAAATTTAACAAAACGAAGGAGGAGGAGGAGGAGGAGGGGCTGTGACTCGCGTGACGCCGCGCGACGAATAGCCGAGCCCACATCGAGACGACGACGACGACGACATATCCTGCACTCTGATTCACGACGACGAAGTGCCATTCGACGAAGATCCAATTCCATCAATTGAATCCGTTTTTTTTTTTATTTTTCCTTAAGATTTGAGCCCGTCGTCCAACCTCCTCTGTGGGATATATTCACGTTCGGGCGTTACACTCTTATGTCCGCGCAGCCATGGTCCCTCCAACGACGGCCTCTACAGCCCAGCGACGGGTCAACCCCTCTCTCCCCTACCTTGGCATCACTTGTCAGCCCTGCTTTGGTCCAACCATATCCATGCTCATACCCCGTCACCGCCGACAAATCCATTGATGGCTCTTGCTGCGTCGTCACTGCCCACCGAATCGGCTCCATCTCATATCCACCAGACACCTGTCTTTTCTATATCACGTCCATCGCTATACCAACCCTGGTCATTTACTAGTCTTTTTTAAAGCTTTGGTGGGTCACGAAACCACATTAGCCGAGGTAGGTT